>VVHJ01041326.1:54542-66321 GCA_015107715.1 Tylochromis polylepis | reverse complement strand
AAGCAGGAAAAAAAAAAAAAAAAAGAGGATCAGGATTTGCTCCAGATACATATTTTCAAAGACCGAAAAGCCGTCGGTCTGCAGTGGGCTGGGATTTGTGTGGATAAAGAGGATTGTGCACAGACAATGATGGAATGGAGAAGCACAACCGGGATTGGGGTGTTGTTTTCAAGGTGGCAGAGAAAATGAGGGATGCAGGAGTCAGTTCCCCCCCACCCCCACCCCACACACATCACCACCACCACCACACACACATATACACACACACCATCCCCATCCTCTCCTTGCCCTCCGCACCACCCTACCCACCGCACTCTCTAATTTAAGATGGGGCCGTGTGTTTACGAGACGTCAGGGTTTCAGGGGCTGGATGGGCTGCTGTAGGGAGAGAAACCAGGGATGAAGAGCCGATCGAGAGGGGAGACAAGCAGCAGCAGCAGCTTACATAAGCCAGTGCACTCAAAGGACGGGCCATTTAATTTACATTGAGCTGCCTGGCTGCTCATCCACTGTGGTGTTCACTGTGGTTCACATTGGCTTTTTCTTTTTCTTTTTTTTCAAATGATAAAATGCAGCTTGACCTGGCTGGATGAAAAGGAAGGATGTGCGATGACCTTAAAGCGTTGTGTTGGTATTCCCGGACAGGAGGGGTGTGATATTTTTCTACAATCTCAACTTTCTTGCTGGATAGTTCAGTAGAGTGAAACCCCAACCTTGCAGGTATTTATTGTGGTGAACAATTAGGATGTCTGCATGAAGTGCACCGGCATAATGGTGCTCACAGTGTGCAGCCCGCTCATCCAACTCAGCTGCAGATGACTTTTTATTCTGCTGCCATCCACTGCGTCGCACTTACGGCGTATCGAGGCAGTGCAATCCTCGGTGTGTGCCCTGCCTAAAGGATAAAAGTGAAAAAGGCCCCCATATCTTAAAAAAAAAAAAAAAATCTAAATGCTTGTGTATATTTTAGAAGCGCAGTTGCGTGGAAGTAAAATGCCATTTCAGAGGATAGCAGACCTAATGTAACGGGGACCCTTTGTGTCTCCTCGTGGTCTGTAGTTTGCTTTCTGCTTGGCCAAATAAAGCAAAAATAAAGCTACTGCTGCATTTACTGCCTCCTTTCCAGAAAGCGTGTTTTCTAATGTGAAACTCACTCTGCTGGTAAAGTAGAGGAGCAGTTATCATCATTCGGTTTTCATTAAGTAAATCACCACAAATAACAATATGTCTACCTGCTGCGACTTTGGAGTTAGAGCCTTGTATGTGAGTGAAGATGGAAGATCTTTTGAGAATTCATTTATTTTTGATACTAGGAAATAGTGCAGATGTATTTAAACCCCACACACACATGCCATAAATTTTCTAGCACTCAAAAAAAAAAAGAAAATTATTACATCATGGCATTACTTTATGATTATTCAGCCGTCACATCTGCTGCAGTTGACTGGCTAATTATCTGACTCAGCTCCAGTTTGGTGTATGATGAAATCCAGAATATGAGCACATTATGGAGTCTGCTTTGGCCTGGGCCCACTTGCTAGTCCATCCTTATGAAGTTTGTATATGAATAACGCTGGTTATGTTATACATTTGATATAAATTCTCAAATCCCAAAAGTGACCTTTAACCTGACATTTTGTTGTTGGCCGCCCTCATATATAGAAAATGAAATATCCACGACCAAAAGCATACAGCAAGCATGCCTTCAGCAGCCCTGACACTGTGTGTGTGTATTTTAATGCAGCGCCCTATGTGTCCTTTCCTGTGAGAGGCTTCCTCAGTGGGACTCATTCTGTACCTGGTTGAGTAGGAGGGGAGCAGAGTCGCAGGAGACTCTTGAATTGATCGGCCCACTTTCATTTCCTGAACCAAACAAGAGTCAAGAGAGCTGGGCTCTGTACATGCAAGCGTCATGTGGATGCAGAGCTGTCAGCTTCTATTGTTCCTTATTGGCAACACCATAAATCTGTCCTGCTCTCCTTCAGCTGCTGTTTATGCTGAAACAGTATAGCCCATAGTTTCAGGTTTGCTTCATGCTGTGTTCCTGCTCAGAATTAAACCACGACGCCTGAAGTGACTCCCTTGTCCACAGAGCAAATAGATGACAAATCAGCAGTCCTCACCTGACAGCATGCAGGCTGCCAAAGTGTTACTTTGAATTCGCTCTGCAGCACAAAGCATCCCCGTTTGATCAAAGTGACTTTTATCTGGTTTTGCACTCAGTTAGTGAGACTGAGATAAACATATCGCGAGGTTACCGGGCAGATTTTGTCCTGGTCTTACTCAGCATTATGTCACTCCGCTCATTTTGGAGCCATTTTGCATGGCTACACCCCAGCAGGCTCCCTGTGGGGCTCAGTTAGGAAGGGCTGTCAGAGGTGGAGACTTCCTCACATCAGATGGCAGGATGCCGGCAGCATTAGCCACAAGGTAGATCCTCTTAGCTCGTGCTCTCTGCTGTCACCTGCCCACTGCTGACCGGTGAGCTTCCTGCAAGAACCTCTTCGGGTTTGTTTTTCCTCATTTTTTTTGTCAAGGCTTTTGCCCTTCTCCACCTATTCAGCTGCACAAATAGAAAGCGGCATAAAAATGTTGGAGAATGACTCATGAGTCACAGCGTCAGCTAAAGTAGGATTGCACAATTGAGATAAATCAGCATGACAAATATTCAGGGAGAGTTTTACCGTCTGGGGAGTCAATCCTCACGGGCTATTGTCTTTTTGAAAATAAGCATCGAAATACTTAAACTATTAAATCGGTCCCCCCCTGTGATTTCTGCTACACGTGCTCGTGTGTGCACGAGACAATTTTGTTTTAGATTTTCATAAATTACACGAGGAAAATTTCGAGCACTTTCAAAACCTTTCACAAAACCCATCAGGTTTTTGAGTGTGAAATCAAGGATGAACTGAGAAATTGGCCCTTCGCGTACAAAAGGACGTAATCACTGGCGGTGAATCACGCTTTAGACCTATTTAAATAAATTATGTTGTAACTGTTCTGATGGGTATTATGTCTTCTGTGCAGAGAGAGGGGAAGAGAGCTATGCATGTCCAACAACATGCCCCTGATGTAATAAAATATGTGGAAGCTGCTATCTTCATGAGACATATTTATGTAAGCATCTGCTGTTAACACAGCCCACATGAATACAATCCCACTTTTTACTCCGTGTTGCAAAATGCCCCCTTCCAGAAATATATATTCAAACTCATTGTACCAAATCACAAAGTACCTCTCTCAGTTATGTCATACATACATTAAACCATTAAGCGGTGCAGTGGCTCCTTCTCATTGTTCTCGTTGCTATTACAGGAGAGAAGTGCACTCCGGGGTATTCAGAGCCACTGAAAGCAGACCAGGAGCAACCATTCATGCTCGTGCCCCGTCACTTTCATCACCGCATTCGGTCGATAGAGATCAAAAAAAGCAGAAAACATTTTTAGGCTCTGATAGGAGTTTAAAAATACCCTCATAAGGTTTTCTATTCTGGAGATGATACTTGACGTATTAGAGATCACTTCTATGTTTGTTTCAGGCTGAAGAGGCTCTTTGCGGCATCACAAATTTGAGAAGGAAGTTGCATTCTCGAACATTTCATTTGCATGTTAAAGGCAAATAAAGAAGTCAGAGCAGTTTGAGCAGATACCTCAGAGCTCCACATCGTCTCTCTGTGGGGCCCAGCAGCGACCGCACGCAGGAAACTGAGAGATGTGACCTTAGGGGCGTAGAGGGGAGGAGGTTTTTTTGTGTTTAACTTCTGCCACATTTCCCCTCATTCTAGGTCATTTTTTTTTTTTAAATTAATGTTACACAACTATGTCCCTTGCAGTCACAAAGGAAAGAATTAGGGGAGGAAATAATAATGCTAGCTCTAGGCGTCCACTCTACAAACTTTAGATTTGAGCAGGTTCAGTCTGTAGCCCGGTGACTCACCAATCACCATTACTGCACACTTCCCAGAATGCACAGCATGCATTTTCATTCACAAGTGGAAAGCCACAGATGTACGGAACATGTTCCCTGTTTTGACTGTACCCTACACACATAGCATCACAGAAAAACGCTTCAGTAAACGAGGCGCTGTTTGCGTCACCGTAGTTAACATATTGGTGCATGAGCTACTCTTTGTTTCCTTTTTTTTTCTATCTAGGTCAGAAGGTGCCGTGCCGCTGGTGTAAATAACACAAGTGCCACCAGGCAGTAGAGGGGCTGCAAAGTGCAGCAAGGTAGCTGCAGTGTTCACATGTGCAAAACACTAGTTTGTCAGCAGGATTTGGCTTCATATTTTCATACATATGTTTTTTTTTAAACTAGGTCTTCTTTGTAAGTAGCTGCATTAGCATCAGGGTGAAACTTTGCTTTAGAAAATTTGCTCTAGAGGTGCTCGCTGAAGGAAATCCAGAACTGTACTACATCTGTGAGATTTACATATAATGTTGCTCATAGCTGTGGATTTCTTACAATATTTAAATATATTAACACAAAAGACAAATCGTATTATCGAGGGGGAAATGGAAACAACAACTCCTTTGTGTGTGTGTGTGTATTTTTTTTCAGTATTTGCAACTTTGGTTGAGCTTGATTTCCGTATTGAAGGCGTCACTACAAAAGCAGGGAGAATCACTTGATGTGAGGCTTTACAGATGCCTGCGCATCTGTGAGAGACATTAGTCTATTTCTCCAAATAATGATAGCAATTTGTGTCCTCTGAGCTCATAATGAGCGTAGATGGAACCAGTGTAGCTTGTAAGCGTGATGGCAGCCATTTAGACGTGGCCTTTCCTCACTCCTGTACCCTGAAGTCATAAGCAACACTTATTTAGAGTGAGTGAAGACGGCTTTTGGTTCGATTTGCTCCAGTAAACAAAGATGTTGAGCTCAAAAACGTGTAATGAATTCAGTGCATTGGCATGGCAGCTATTTTATATCTCTGTACGGCAGGGACAGTGAGGAAGCAGAGGAGGTCGGAGTTTCTTCCTCTGGAAGTAGACAATGTACAGTTACTCTTCAGCGTGCCTTTAAAGCAATATTGAGCAATCTCGTTTCCTCTGCCTCAGAGCTGGTTGCACAGATGACGGAGGGGTAACAGTGAACCGTTGAGCCTCAGTATAATAGATACAGTCATGAAGCTGAGGGTCAGTTGCTTTCTCTGTCACATAAACCCCCACACACAGAAACGGGCATTTGCAGAGGGACAGCTGCTCTTCCTGTCTCTGTGTGGACAGCGTGCCACATCTGTAAGGACACTGTTTCATAGAGTCAGCAGAGGCACACAAAGACACACATGCTCTCAAAGTACCTCTCACATCTGCGCCTTAACCCTCTCTGCCTTCGTCTCTCTCGTGGTGTGCCACAAGGTGTATTTTCAGATTTACAGGAAGTGGCAGTGCTCTGCCAGTGTGCAGTGTTGATGTCATGGCAAATAGCATGTCAAACAATAGCATGAGTTAAGTACCTTTATTTAACTGTGGACAAACAGCACCACAGTTGCGATAGAAAGAAAATTTCTACATGAGGGTGCGTGAGTTGTGCATTGTGCTGTTTAATACAAGAGAACGCTCCTGTAGGTTTTAATACGATAGAAAAGGCTTTTCGGAGCATACTTCCTCTTTGCATTTAGGCAGGCAATTAAAATAATACAAGACGATCACCAAATGCAGTGATTTGTGAAACTTTCAGATTTGTACTTTCTGCTCTGACAACCTCTTCTTCAATTTTAGCAGCTTGTTTCTCTGCTTACAAAAAGACGGCCAAAAATGAACTGAAACTGGACCAGACGCCACTGGAGTCACACGTTAGACGACTGTAACCATACTTGCTTACTGTAAGACAAAAGGCACGCATAGAGAGAGAGCGAGAAGTCAGATGCAGACTTAGATTTAAAAAATGAAAAAAAATCATAACAAATAAAGCTCCAGTTACCGCTGTGTGTGTGCATGGATGTGGATGGAAGGGAGCAACCAAACAATGAATAATTAACATGGTAAACCCTCGCCCCTTTTTACCCTGTCCTATTAATAATGTAATAGACTCATTTTCTGTCTTTGAGAGACAAATGTGGTGGAGGACAGCTGTCCTTGAAAAATGAAATCTGTTAAACTGTGTCGAGTGGCCTCTCTATCTATAGAGTTTTGAAATCTGTACCTCTATATATAGTCATAATAAACAGTGCAGTACAGCAGAGCTGATGCAAACATAAACGACATTTCACTCTTTTTACTTATTGGTCATTTTGCAGGTGAGTACATTGAAGTTCCCACTGAACTAAGTACACCCGACAGAACAATAAAACATGCAGACAGTCTTGATGTCATAGACTGTAGGTAAAAGATGGATGTAGTGATTATGACCTCATCTATTGATTTGGTGAGTTGTTTTGGAGCCTCTATTTCAGTATTCTGGCCTTCGTCATGTTGGCCTCTTGCAGCAATATGTGGAAGAAAGAGTGGTGAGCTGAATTATTAGCTCACGCTAGCAGGTTTAATTAGCAAGCCTCATACATAGGTTCTGTGGGCACATCGCACAGACACAGACACTTACTTGCACAGCAAGTCATATTATTGTTTACTTAACTAAATAAATTTTTTTTAAAAAGGCATCACCACTGCAACCACAATTATGAGATCGAGTTTCACGTCCTTTTCAGCTCAAGAGACTCAAGTCATCTCTTGTGCCAGGCAGTAAACTTGTTTGTTTTATCTTGTCTCCCTCCTCTCACCCCTCACTGAGTCAGGTTTTTTTTCCTGTTAAAAGGGAGGTTTTCCTTCCCACTGTCGCCGTGCTTGCTCATAGGGGCTCGTTTAATCGTTTTCTTAGTTTTTTCTCTGTTGTAGGTTCTTTAACTTACCAAGCAGTTGTTGTGATTTGACGCTATATAAATCCAATCGAATGGAATCAAATTGAATTTATTTCTACTGAAATTTTTAACATGGAAGTCCACTGGAGTTCACTCGCTTGTTAAACCAGCCTTTAGTGGCCAGTCGCAGAACTGCATTTTTCATACTTTGTCACACATGCTTCAAAATAACAGATGCAGTCATTGCTTTCATGTTGAGCCGTGACACTTCGATTGTCATGAAGAAAATAATTGCCAACAACAACTCTGACTAACCACTCTCCTGTCAGCATCACCTTGAAGTTCTGCAAAAACATAATAAAAGCAATACTAAAAACAATTCTTTCATTCCATTAGTGATGATGGATGTATAATATCAAAGGCAGTACTGCACAGAAATTTTCTGAAAGGCTCCGACAGGTCATACTTGTTGGCTTGAGTACCTGTGTCACTGCAAAATATTGCCCACAGTAATGGCAGATGTATTTTTTTTTGAGACTCTTCAAAAACCTGCCGTTTTTCTTGTCACCTTGATAGCTATCCTCTTTGTTAAAATCGGCCCACTGAGCACCAGGTGCCAGCAGGAATGGAGGCTTATGTGTCTTTGGGGACCAATAGCTGAGACGGGCATTTGCAAAACAGTTTGAATTAAAAAGAGGAATAAAACACATCACAAAAGAACGAGAGTGCATCATCTACTTAGAAGCCTCTGGACTTGGCCCAGTTCACTGTGTGCAGTGTGGTAGTGGGTCCGTGAAGAAGATTGAGGAAGCTGGGAGCAAGTGTTGGGCATTAGAATGAACTCATTTTCTGAATCAGGTCCAGCCACATTAATACACATTTACTCTCTTGAAAGCACTGCAGCTGCTCCGGCTCGATGTCACATATTCGGAGGCAGAGCAGGAATGCAACCTGATCTCAAATGTAGCAGGACTGCGAACGATCAATAATGAGAGTGAGACTGAGCCTGGCTTTAAATTTCCCCAAATCAATCACTGTTAGGAGTTGATTTAGACCTTGTGGTTAAGAATCGGCAAGATGGCTTTTAACTATAAGGATAGACAGTGGCGTTAGAGGACCTGTCCTGTGAAGCTGGACACTTTCTAATAGATGGCTGAGTCAAACTGTGTGTGTCACTTTATGGTCACATATCAAAACAGTGCCTTTTGAAAGACTTGCTTGCTTTTGTGGTGACAAGTGTTGTGTTTCACAACTTCAGCTTCGTCTTTGAAAGACGGCAAGCACAGAAGGAAGTTGCAGGTCGAAATGACCGCCACAATCTGACGTGATGGAGTTGATAAGCCTGCAGTAACTTTTGCCACTGATCAGATCTAATTGCTGCTAAGCTGTTAAGCTGATTGCTGCAGCTTCACCCAAAGGGAATCAAATCTCTATCGTCTTGATCAGAAGGCTATCTTTTCTTTTCACGGTCAAACACTCAGCGGTAATTACGATAAAAGCACATGAGCTGAAGGTTGAGTCACTTTCACAAAGTAAAAAAATCTGCTCATTCACTCTGCAGTGTGGCAGCCAGTCTCCCATAAGTGTGGTGTACAAACGATGACGACACACATCCTCTCGGAGTTCAAAAGTCAGTCATCTCTTCCTGTTTCACAGGACGTAGACTCGCATGAGCCAGTGCAAAATAAGTCAAGCGGCCATGACTTCCCCAAAACTGTGCATGTTTAATTTGACTCTCTTCTGACTTCCGCATGTGTCCTGACGTTGTACACAAGAGGCGCATTAACCTTGTCCTGGACTTAACACGGACGTGGTACTCACCTACTGTCATCAGTTAAGCCAGCCAAGCCCAGAGCAGTAATGGTCCTTCAAAGCCCATCTGGTGCACTGTGCAAAGACATATAATACTTAAAGATTTTCACCCGGTCAGGTATGTTTGAAGAAATATATAAGAATGATTGTCTGATGAAAGTTACAATTTTTGTTTTAGAAATTCCCAGAACTGAAGTATATGTTTCTTCTTTTTGTTAAAAGAAAAATCAGTTTTTCACTTTAAATGTTTAAACTGTAGATATGATGAAGAGGTCCAGTGTCAGTGTTTGTGCCTCAGGTTTCCACTTCCTACTTGTAAGGTGAGTGATGGACCAGGGCTCGCTTCTTTGTGATGCAAGTGAAGGCCTCAAACTCAGATTTAGATGAACACAGTTAAATGCTCCACTCTTCAGTATAACTGTGTCACGGCATGAAAATTAGAATCCGTACTAGTATGTGCAATAAAGTGCAAACATAAAAGATAAGTTACGTTTACAGAAGCTTATGTCATGACAGGAAGTCTGTTTACATTTCCCTTTCTGCTTAAAAGTTTCAGGGGTTTTTTTTTGGTGACAAAATCAAGAGCAGTATATTGTCATGACTTCTGATGGGTGCAAGCATTACTCGGCACTGAAATAAACTGTTTTAGCATGCGAGCGCAACAACACGGAGATCATTACCGTCCAAAGGCTGAGTTCTGAGATGCAGTATTAAACACTGCTGTCTGCATGTATTATTAAGTTTCTCAGGGATGGAGACTGGCTCCTGCATCATGGGAGTATCTGCAGGAAAAAGCAGGCGGCAGCCTCCCAGTGATCTTAGCAGATCCACTCGAGCTTTAAAACAAATCTTGGAGAGCATGAGTTGCATGCCTGGGTTATACTACTGAATATATAACTAAATAGAAAAACAAAGAAACTATTTTATTTTGATTGGAAAGGACAATCATTTTTATTTATAGGACCAGTTACAACCAGCA
This sequence comes from Tylochromis polylepis, assembly GCA_015107715.1. Taxonomy (NCBI): domain Eukaryota; kingdom Metazoa; phylum Chordata; class Actinopteri; order Cichliformes; family Cichlidae; genus Tylochromis; species Tylochromis polylepis. The sequence continues at coordinate 56,731 of VVHJ01041326.1, read as the reverse complement.
GTCTTGGATGAACAGCAGGAGAATAAAGCTGCTGTTTTCCCTAATTTGGGACGATGGAGATCACGTGTGAGAAAAGTCAGTTTAAATGGCAACGCAACCAGATCATGAAGGTGTAAATCATGACCAAATCACATTCTGTGCTCTCCTTTATTGATGCCATTTAATTCAAACAGTTGAAGTGGTTTGCGCTAGCCAGCCCAGACAGTGATGGGTCAAGTTTCTGGTAATGTGGTGGTCGAACTGTGGCTTGGAGAGCATCGGGGGGAGGTCAAGCATAGTTTCCACCAACTCCTGCTCCATCTGACGTAGACTAATCTGTGGATGTAGGCAAGTTCATGCATATTTGGAGTACATGACTGATATGTCATGCTACATGCTATATCTTGAAAAGCAAGTTGAGCAGCATCTCCACGGACAACGATCTGCTGTTTATCTCTATTGTGTTAGAATATGAACGACAACATAATGATGACATCAGCTTTAGCCTTTTTCTAGTAGCAGCAGCAATGTTATGATATTGTATCCTCTACTGCTAATAGATTTTGAACCAGCGAGATACAGAATCATCACATGCACATGCACATTTACAGTCAATATACAATCAGCTGTACTGAAAGCTTTTGAGAAAAGAGCTTCCCGTTACTGTTTATTGTCTCAAGCCTAATATCCTAAGTTATTTTTTATTGCCCCTTCAGTCAGTCCTCCTATTATGAGATGATCCACTTTATGGTCATATTAGAGTTTGGTTTAAGCCAGACTGATATTTGCTCATAAAATTGCTCAGCTTGGCATATCCTGGGAGAACATTAAGCTGGTTATCAGTGATTTGTGCCGTAGCAGTTTATGTGCATGTAGCAAAAAAAAAACCCCAAAAAACATTAAAAATGCAAACAATGCCTTCCTAAATATATTAAGCAGAAACCTGAGGGGGCTGGGACAAAAACACCAGTTCCTCTTTGCTTTGTACTTTTTCACAAGGTATATGACGCACTTCTCTGTCGTGGTAACACACAGGACAGTTTCTCTTCAGTGACTTCAGAGAGAATATGTATTTTTAACACCGGTCTGTTGAAGATCTTGTTGAAGACGTTGTGTGTTCAAAGGTAAGAAAAGGACTGATTTGCTTTCAAACAGAAAAAAAAAAGAAAGACAAATTGTGAGATTTTAAAACTGTGTCTTGCAGGTTTGGAAAAATTGGGGGGAAAATATAAACCTAGAAATTATTGGAAAAGTAACACAGGTCAAGTTGATGAATACCCACGTAACCGAGTGTGCAGTTCAGTTAAGAGCTGCTGGAAAAAAATTATATTGGTATGTCTGAGGAGACTCACCTGGTCAATTAATGTCAGACTCCATTGAAGCTGTTGCCCTGATTTGGATATAACTAAAATGCGGTTTTAAAAACATCTGGTTTCATGTGGAGCACATGTAAATCATGGCTTGAGAAAGACCAGGACCTGGACTCAGGATGGATGAATCATCCGCTGTGTAGTAAAACGCTTAACAAAGAATTTGAGAGGCAGCTAAAAGGGCCAAGCCACAGAAATAATGCCTCTACTCCATCGCCCACGGTCAGTGCTAACCTTTCACCCAATCTCAAACTAGAGACCGTTTTGGGTGCTGTGTCTGTAAATTGCAGTTACAGAGTTACTGTGGCTAATTATTCCTTTGACACATGTGAAGTCACCTCACTGCCTGGTGGTGACTTCACATGTGTCAAAGGAATAATTAGCCTGGTGGTGACTGAAACCCACAATGAATCTACTGCCTCTTCAGGATTTAGACATTGATTAGAGTTAGGTTCAGGCTGTGGTTCACTACATCCAGAGAGTCTGTCAAATAGACAGATTCGTTGCCCTTCTGGTATCTGGACTAATCGTGCCTCCATGCATAGTCACCCCTAGAGGCTCATTCTGAGCTGTAAAACAAAACAAAAAAACCCCCTCTAGCTGAACACACCCATCATGCCTAGTAAGCACTCAGGGTCAGGACAGTGTTGGCAGGTGACACAACTTTCTGAAGTGCATTTATCATTATTATGGGGTATTTTAATAGACAAAAATTAAATTTTTTTAAAATTTAAGATGCACTGTATTGACATGGATTTTGAACCTTATGTGTTCATGCACGGCCAGTTGTTTTGGCAAATGTATAGTTATTAGTATATTCTCAAAAGTGTGGAAAAGGCA
>VVHJ01041326.1:25704-39689 GCA_015107715.1 Tylochromis polylepis | reverse complement strand
CACCAAAACTCAGAGAATATTAAAGCTCCCTGTCTTGCACCGTAACTCTCATGTACTATATTTTGATCGCATGCTTCTATAAATTTCATCTTAGTTGGTCTGAGATGGCCAGGCCGGCAGCCGATAACTCATCAGTTCGTCTGTGCTCTAAAATCTGACCAGCAGTAACGCAGCAGCACCCCCAGGTGGGGACTCTTTGCTATTGCAGAACCAGAAGGAATCAGCGGCTTCACAGATCGCAGTCCTCTTGTGCTGTTACAGATAATCTTTGGTATGTTTAGTGAACCTTGTCCTCTGTCTTACAGTTCTCTCTGAGACAACAGATTCGACTGAGGAGGAGTGGCAGTCGATTTCTGACCTGGCCACAGCCTGCCGCAACATCCTGGAGGCTTTGTCACGAGAGGGTGAGGAACTGTTTATATATGCTTGATAAATGTGGATTAGAGTGTAAATAATGCAACAAGCTCCTATAATGTTCTGCACAATCACAGTAAAGTAGACTCACTTTACTATAAGTAAATAACTGTAACGCTGGCTTAATTGGTTATCCATTATGCGCTATAACTAAAGGCATGCTGGCACCGCTGATCACTGGCCATGAAATGTTAAGGATATTAGTGGGCTTCCAGTTTTTTGGCAACAATTTGAGCAGTTTCTTACCTCTTTCAACCTGTCTGTGAGGAAAGGATGGCACTTGGCCTGCACCTCCACCCCATCAGACACCTTTGGGATGACTTAAACTGTAAGCCCGGCCCAACATCGACATCTGGCCTCACTAATGCTGAATAGAAGCAAATCACTGCAGCCAGAATTAAGATGCTAGAAACTCTTTTTAGAGGAGCAAGGGCTCCTATAAGAAACAGATTGTTCGGAATGGATGTTTAAATGAGAAATCTAGTTGTTTGTCCTTTGGCCACGTAGCATAAGGGTTCCCGGTTTGTGTGCTCAGGTGCACTGTCGTAGCAAAACTTTAATAAAAAATAAAAAATAACTGGCAGTAAACAGTATTGCAAATGCTACCTGTCTGCTGGGCCGGACATGTCAACAGTCCTCAGCCTGAGGGCATCATTTGTTGGGAACAGTTAGCTAATGTGAGCATGGTGCCAAGCAAGCTACGCATCAAATGAGCAGTCACAAAAGTTGTCAGTGTAATCAAAAGAAAAACTCGCAGCATGTCAGAAATTTTGGCATGTTCTGTGATGTGTCTTGGGCACAAAAAGTTGCATGTTGTATAAAAGTGTTGTAAAAAGGGGGGCATGCAGTCCTGTGAAAACTAAGAACATCCCTGATTCTGTAGCTTGTAGAACCACGATTAGCAGCAATCACTTGAAGTAACTGGTTTCTGTGTGACTTTTATCGGTCTCCCACATTATTGTGGAGGAATTTTGCCCCACTCTTCTTTACAATGTTGCTTCAGTTTATTGAGGTTTGGGGGCATTTGTTTATGGACAGCATTATTAAGTCCCCACCACAGCATTTCAGTCAGATTGAAGTCTGGACTTATAGCAGCACCTTGAGTTTTTGTCTTTTTCAGCCATTTTTGTTGTAGCTGTGCTGCTGTGCTTGGGATCATTGTCCTGTTGCAAGATCCAAGCTTTAGCTGTTTGACAGATGGCCTCACATTTGACTCTAGAAATGTTCATGGTCGACTTGATGAGTGCAAGGTCCTGTGGCTGCAAAACAAGCCCAAATCATCACCCCTCCACCACTGTGCTTGACGGGTGGTATGAGGCGATTTGGCCAAATTTGGCACTGTGCATTAATGCCAAACATCTCCAATTTAGTCCAAAGGACATTGTTCCGCAAGTCTTTGTGGAAGAGGTTTTCTCCCGGCAAACCTTCCAAACAAGTCGTACCTTTTTAGTTTTTTTCTAACTGTACGGTCATGAACTTTAACGCATGATCTCTTATCCCCGTGCTGGTGTCGTCCCTAGAAAACCTAAATTGATTATATAGTTGTTATTAATATATTGTATGGATTAATAGAGAATCCTTAAAGAAGAATGAAGAATGCTTGAAATGCTTACCATTTATTCCAGAAGAGAGTTTTATATAAACAAACAGGGTTTTTTTTTTTTTATCCCCGCCTCCCCCCACTGCAAAGCTAATGACATCACAACAATGTGATTGGTTGGTCACAATGTTAACATTATTATGATGGTGCAGGAACAGCACCAACACCAACACCAACTTTAACATTTAACTTGCTAACTTACTAGGATAGAGCCAAAACTTCAAAACATAAAAGCTTTATAAAGTGAAAACATGACTCTTTATTTACTTCATCAAGTTTTACATCTTTGTCTCCATCACATTTTATTTAATTTGCTGCATATAAAACTTACGATCATTATAATAATGTGAATAATGTTTCTTATCACAGATCGCAAAGCCGGAGACCCCTCCCAAGCAGGAGCCGATCAGACTGACGGCAAGCCAAAAGAATCAAAGGAGAGGTGGGTTGCTATAAAGTGCGTCCAAGCCGAAGCAGTTCAACGTCTGTAGTTAGTGCCTTTGTCTGAATTACTCCCTTTTCTCAATTCAATTAGAACGACACCTCTATTCTCACTCAGTCATTTAGACTACATCCAGCTGTTTGAGTCAACGTGATGGCTCCTCGCCGCCATAAAGAGAAGCCCCTTGCTGACTCGGTGATGCAGTTCTGTGTGTGACTCACTGCTGTGGCTTTTTCTTTTTTTCTTTAAAACTGTAGCTCCATTTTTACTTTTCTTCAGTGGCCTTGTTCGCCTCCTCCATGCTGAGACTGAACACAAAGTCCTGGAGAACTAAGACGAAACAAAGACAGAAAAAATGTCAACAGTAGATAAGCAAAAGCAAAGGTGTTAATGTTTAAGTTTTTTTTAAAAGTTCACATCAAAAACACAACAATAACATTTTCAAGTTATGCATACATTATAGTTAATGATCGGAGTTACGTTGACAGCAGTTAGAGTGCATTTTTCCAACTTTGTTTTTTAGAATTAATTATTAAACACACAAATTTATACATATACTTTTTTTTTTGGGGGGGGGGTCAAAATTTTCCTCAGATTTTACATTCACAGCTGTCAGATCGTATTTGGCGAGTGTGATGAAAACCAAATGAAGTTTCTCTTAAGATCAAACACGCAGCCGCAGCACGAAACTTTAAGCTACGCTGCAATTTCTGCCCTGTTCCCTCCGTTAAACCTATCACACTTTAAATTCACTGCTGGGAGGCCACTTTCGCTTCGCTCCGTGGGGTGTACTTATTATGTATAACCGCAGTCAGACGAAATGCATCGTGGGATGACTGCACTCGCTCAGAGCGGCTCTGCTCGTCGGATGTAGCAATTACTGTAAATTGATGTGCGAGTATTACAAGTTTCATTAAAAGGCAGGAGGGACAAAGCGTCGAGCTCCGACGCTGTCAGAGTGACAGATGGCGTCTCGAGCAATCAAGCAAATTGAAAAGTTCACACACTTAGTTCAAGAGGAAGGGAAAACTTTCTCTTTCCACTGCAGGCTTTTGTTGATTTGATGACTAGGAAGCTAAAACACCCCGACGCTTTGTGTTATGTTCATGCATTTTTTCAGCTTATTCATTTATTTGTTCGGATTAGAAACGGGAAAATCGTGAAATCATCGTCATGTAATCGCTTTTGACGAAGTGTCACTGCCGCTCTCTGTTGCAGTGACTCTCCAGGCCACCTGGAGGAGAAGGTGTCGCAGCTGGAGGCCATGCTGAAGAAGCTGCAGGATGACCTGCAAAAGGTGCTTTGACTTCCATGAATGTTTTTCTCTGTGGGTAACATTTTTCAGGGATCCCCAGCTCGAGCAGAAAAGTCAGCAGGTAGAAGAAACTATCATTTAAATCGCTAAGCTTCTGTCACTGCGGAGAGATGATTTCCATTTGCCAGTGCAGCCTTTTGTTTACTCATGTCGAATCACCGCTGACTCACTATACAGATGCATTAAATACACATGAAAAACAAAAAACACTATAAAAAAAATCATTTATTTATTTATAATTTCGTGTACAGAAATTATTATCAGATTTCTTTTGAAATTCCAGTATTATACATTTTTACATGTATTTATGACAACTCCTTCAGTGCTTTGATAATGTGATGATGTGCTCTGTTTGTTGGTTTGTTTTTTGTTTTTTGTTTTATTTTCATGTTGATACCTCTGAATGCTCTGTAGCCATTTTCACACATGAACTCCAGACGATGTTGATGAGTCACATCAGGACTTTTGTGTGCAGTTCCCCTTTTTGTCGTATTTAACTCACGTCAGAAGTGTTCTTACTAACGGAAATGCTTGAAGCGGTGCAGAAAGGGGTGCTTCCTGAGTAGAGCGAGCAGGAGGCCCGCCTTGTGACGCGCACTCGCTGTGAACTGAGCTACCTGCACGATTCTCATCACTCGTTCTTGTGCACTTTATACCGCTCGAGCACGCAACCCCGTCGGGTGATTTATAGAAAAGATCGGTGGTGCAGAGCATGTGTGAAAACGGCACGTGTCAGGAACTCAAAGGCCACTTTACGCAACGTTTCCGGAGCCTTTAACCACATCTGATGGCTACTACAGACAAGTGTGCTGCGATTTTTTTTTTAATTATTATTATTATTATTATTATTATTTTTGCCAAATACTGTATATGTCCTGTACTGTATATGTACAAAGCAAACATATGGCAGTTTTTCTATCTGAAGTCCTTGTTTAGGACTGCAACTATACCTATTTTCAGCATTGAGAGATCTAATGGATATTTTTCTAATCATTCACCTCTGAATTTCCAATGCTGTAATAACAAGACAAACAAACAAAAAAACATATTTGGTGCTGAAACAATTAGTTGATTGAGAGAAACTGAATGCTTCTATGTGCCGTAGCCTCTCAGATATGAGGATTTGCTGCTTTTCTCTGTTTTACTTTAAAATCAAGCAATATTAAAAAAACATTAACTTGGACTTTTGCGAGCTTGATGTGATTGTTTTCCATAGTTTCTGGCATGTTATCGATCAGTGAAAGTGTTCAATGAAAAATAATCATCAGACTTTTCAATCACGAAAATAACCCTTAGTTGCAGCCCTACACCCACTGTAAGCCGCCCTTAAAGCACTGATTTTAATAAATGATATGCAACAGTGAAAAGTCAGCAAATGTTTGGTTGTGTTTACCTGATAAATGTCTAAAACAGCAACAACTACAACGAAAAAATCTTTTCTTTCAAACAAGTGATTGACTAATTGTTTCTGCGCTGTTTCGGGATGTGAGTTTATTCTTGCTCACACCACACTGTGTTGTTTTTATCTCATCACTCTGTGTTTATTTGTACCATAGACTGTATATAAAGACCGCATACAGAGACTGTTATATACAGTCTATGACTTGTACCCACAAGTTGCTTAAAGCCACCGGTGCACCTGCCGCTCTCCTCCCATTCCTGCCACAGCCATCTGAGCAACAGCTTTTTTTTTGTTCTGTTGTGTGCCGATGTCTTACAGGAGAAGGAGGACAAGGCGGTGCTGCAGGCCGAGGTGCAGAGCCTCAGGCAGAACAACCAGCGGCTGCAGGAGGAGTCACAGAGCACGGTGGCCCGTCTCATCAAAGTCACCGAGCTGCTGTGCAACGTCAACAAGCCCTGTTAGCTTCACCGCTGCACATGCGTGCACACATGGAAATCAGCAGAGTGATGCAAATCGTACAGTGCGGTTTTTACGCTCAACACATTTACTTTGTATGTATGCTGTTATGTTTGAAAACACACACACATACCTATCCTCTTTAATCTCACAGTCTCTTGTCCTGAATCCTGGACTTGCCTGCTGGTGAGGGAGTATGCAAATCAATTTTTAGGGGAAAAAAAAAAGACATTTAACACCCAGTGATGACCTTCGCAGACTGACCGGCACAGACTGCTGTGTTGATGTGCTATGCCAGAGTGCTTCTAGTAGTGTGTGTGTGTGTATGATTCGGTGTGTGTGTGGATTTGTGTGCGTCTATATATTGCTTCAAATACTTGACAAGCTGGGCTCAATAGCACTTGCTTAAAAAGACTGAGAGACGCTGAATAGCATGTTTGGTGGTGTTTTAGCCGAAATGACCAAAAGTGTATATATATAGTTTATGTATGTAAATATATATACACAAAGTGTATATATATATATCACCAGTAATATATGTGAACTGTAGTACTGCTATCCTCTCTGCCAGACATTTAGTTGCAGTGTCTGAGTGTGGTTCTGGCTGATAGTGTGGAAGGCCTTGATGTAAAACACAAGAAGGGGGGGGGGACATGAGAATTACAAGCCTGTAGGCAGCCTTCTACTTCAAAAGATGTAATGACTGTAACTGACTCGCTTCAGAGTTCATTACCTAAGGACATCACACTCTCTGCCCTCTTCACTTCTCAGTAGTACTGTATTTAAGAAATTCTCTTTTTTAGGGAGAGACTATTAAAAAAGACAGAAAGAAAAAGCCCATGAAATAAGGGACATAAACTGGAAATGCTTAAAACAAATGAACTGAGCATGCTTGGTCCTGTTGGAAGTATGTGTGGGAAAAAAAAAAAGAATTAAAGGGACGTTGAATAAGGTTTATACCTCTCCTGAAGACACAGACTATGGCAGGAAAGAACTGTTCCGGCTTCCTTCCATGATTGCCTGTAGCTGTTATCTTCTAACCTCACTATTGTAGCAGCCATACTGTAGAAGATCTCCTCCTGCTGGCCTGAACCACTGAATGCCAAAAGGCAGCTTTTTATTTCAGCTGGCAAAATAGCTTTAGGTGTCCGAATAAAAGCACCTTTGAACTGATAGTGAAATACAGAATATTGTATTTAAATATGTTTTGTGTTTGGCGGATGTCTACCGTGACTATTTTGGGGGTAATTGTTTACTACTGGTCATGAGTGGTGGCAGTAAGGACGATAGGTGAAGTCTTACCTTTCCACCCTGGTGTGTGTGTCTGTGTGTGTGTGTGTGTGTTTCTGTGTCATTCTTGCACTTTTTCCCCCTTTTTTTTTCTTTTTTGTAAAAATCAACCCTCGATGGGGCACATACTGTACTTTATTTAGGCTGCCCAGGTAATGTCTTGTTCAACATAAGAAGGTGGTAAGATCTCATCCCCCTGAAGCCACCTTACCTCACCTTTCTGTGTCCACTGCTGACGAACAAAGTACGTTCAGAGGAGTTTTGGACTGCTTCTCCTCAGTGCCAACGAAAAGCCCAGGCAGCTCTCCCAAAACCCCACACAAACTAATCTCCAAACTCTGAACTCTGAACTCCAAGAAAAAAAAACACACAAAAAAATAATGGGAATGCCAATCGTTAGCGGGACGCCCAGACTCCGTTGTTTCTTGTACAAACTTCTACTTGTAATTTTATTTTAGAGTCACTGTGAATACCTGGTACCAGCATATTAAGATACGGTATATACAGATTAAATTATGAATCGAAAACTTTATCAGTATGCGAAGATACTGTATGTACAACTGAACTGCTCCATGTTAGTGCAATGGGTTGTGTATGCCTTCCTTTTTGCAGGATGATGACCAATAACCAATGCAGACGAGTATTAATCATGGCTGCACGGGCTCCTGTTTCATCTCCTCTTCATGCTGAAGCCTCAAGGGCCGCAAGAAGACCCGTTTTACTGTATCTTGTATAGTTATTTAGATTGTAGGAGAGGTTGGTGAAGCATGAGAATGTGCCAAGCACCTTCTGAGCTCCCCTCCGTATGTGTGTATCTATAAAATGTAACTTATTAATCATTGCAAATGTGGATTTTCTTGTAGCTGTTTTAACTGGAGGAAAGTTGTGAGGATGAAAATGTGAAACAAGGCAGAAAGAAAGTGGACTTGCTTCTAAGTTTGACTTTCTTTTGTAGACAACCAGCAACTATGATATAAGATGACAAAATGCTATCTGAAACTCCTTAATGTAACTATGGGTCTTGTCATTGTTCGGGCTTTTTCAGCTATAGCTCTTTCATATTTGATAAGGTCTTAAAAATAACACCATTAGGTACGCCTTAATGTGTGAATCAGAAAGGATGGTCCAACTGGTCATACTGGTGTTAATGTGAAGGCTTATTTCTCTGACTTTGTGCCTATCTTAAAAAAAAATGTAATGTATGCTAACCCTGCTTAGAGTTTTCATTTCTTTGACTTTGGTTGCACTTTTGTTTTATTTCTATTTTATTTTATTTCATTTTTTGTGCCAGATGAAGGATTTTCTAAGAGACCACGACAACATCTGGTCTCATCCCGCTGGTTGAGGAAAAGTCATTTGAGTGCCACATGATCTGAAGATCGGATAATAATAACAATAGATGTGTGTTCTTAATCTCAAGCATCACTGAAGCGTCACACAGCTCGATGAGTACCACAGATTGTTAAGAGAAGCGACATATAAATATATATATGATTTTTAAAAGTGAATAAAAAGGAAAAAGGTGCTTAAAATGACGGCTGATGATGCATTGAAATCAACACTAACCAGGAGTGAATTTGATAAATTGGGTCTGATTCACCTATTAGAGATGATTGTGTGATTTTTAAAAATGCACTTTAATAACTTCAAAGGGACAAATGTTGGGAGAGAAAACAGCAATAATTTGGACACCGTGTGCTTGACCTGATATGACATCAAGTACCCTGAAAGCAGATCACAAGGAGAAATAATATATGTGAATTATTCTGTGTTGGCTTGGGGTTTTAAAATCTGGAATCTGAGGGATTTTGTGGATCCCGGAGCAGGCAGGTCACTCTTTTAAAAACTAAATTGTGAGAAAAGACAACTCTTGTTAACTTCAAGGCCGTTTGAGCTGTGGCACAAAAGTTACAATTTTTGGCTGGCGTTTCTAAACTCTAGAGCATTTAAAGGAATAAACTTCATCCAGTTTTTGGTGAAGATCTAGACTTTAGCGACTACAGAAAGTTAGATTTTTTGCCAGAACACTTTGCTGAATTTGTCCAAGAACAGAATGACTGTGACGAAGTCAGGAACAGGTGAAAGCAGCCCAGAGTTTTTAGCAGAGTCACACAGAGGTCAAAGAGGCCAAATCAGATTACTAAAAACACACAAATAAGATGATAATGCAGGAAGAAATACACTCGCCAGCCAAATCATTAGATACACCTGTTCAACTGCTTGTTAACACAAATATCTAATCAGCCAATCACATGGCAGCAACTCAGTGCACTTAGGCGTATAGATGTGGTCCAATTGACCTGCTGAATATCAAACTGAGCACCAGAATGAGGAAGAAAGCTATTTAAGTGACTATGAATTTAGGATAGTTGCTGGTGCCAGATAGGCTTTTCTGAGTGTTTTAGAAACTGCTGATATGTTGGGATTTTCCCACACGTCTTTGTTTACAGAGAGCAGATCCAAAAAGAGAAAATATCCAGTAAGTTGTTTTCTGGGCCTTGTGGATGCTAGACATCAGAACATAATGGCCACACTAGGAAGCAGATAGGCAAGCAACATTAGTTCAAATAACCACTCGTTACATTGAACGTATGCAGAAGAGCATCTGTGAATTCACAACGCATCAAAACTTGAAGCAGATGGCTACAGCAGCAGAAGACCGCACCGTGTGCTACTCCTGCCTGAGGCTACAGTTTGCACGGCTCACCAAAATTGGACAACTGAAGAATGGAAAAAACTCGCCTGGTCTAATGAGTCTCACGTTCTGCTGTGACATTCAGAGGGTCGGGTCAGAATTTAGTGCGAACGACATGAAAGCATTGATCCATCCTGCCTCGTATTATGGGTTCATGAAGATGATGTAATTGTGTGGGGGATATTTTATTGGCACACTTTGGCCACTTTAGTACCAGCTGATCATTTAAACACCACAGCCTACCTGAGTATTGTTGCTGACCATGTCCATCCCTTTATGACCACAGTGTACCATCTTCTAATGGCTGCTTCCAGCCAACATGCCAAACCACAAAGCATTTGCATCATGTCTGATGCAAAGAATATCAAATAGCTAACACAATAGAACATTTATGAAAGGCTCTTGATAGATTTTTGTGTTATAAATCTATCTGTGTATTCAGAAGCAGTACTTTTGCATCCAGAATAATATTGGGTTCTTCTATATCTGCTGTCTATAGTGTTGCAGGTAATAGTTGAGGAGTGAATCCATCCTTGCTCTGGAAAAGCAGGATTTAAAACACTATCGCTTTGCATTGAACACTAAAACCATTTAAATCAGTATAACATTTGTTGCTGTATATCATGTAAATAGCCAATAACCACAATCAGTAGCAGACTTTTATCAAACTTTTAATCTATGTACAATAATAAAAAAGGAGTCTCTAATAAACGTAGCATCAAATTATATTAAAAATATAAATAAATAGATATATACATGTATATATGCATGTGTGCTTGAGTCATTATTGACTGCACAGATTGGATATTGCACAGGTTAGTGAAAGGACGCATGCCAGTGTTCATTTATTGTTTATTATTTATTACTGAGAACAAAAAAGAATCCACTCACACTCTCCTCATCCTATGGGTCAGGTGCAGAGCTGAAAAAATGGGACAAAGAAAAAGAATGAATGGTTTGCACACTGCAGAACTCCAGATTCCTTATTTGTTGTATCTGGTGACATTTGAAGCACTTCTGCTATTCATCAGAAAATGAAAAACCAAGCAGCACCATCTTAAATCGCCTGCGAAAGGTCACATGACCAATAACCTTTAATTAGGAATGAGATCTTAAATAGAACAAACAATAGGTAAGCGAAACGAATGAGGTAAACATGTGCCTTGTGTTTAAGCATTTGTTTCCCTCAATATGCATGACTGACACATTTTTTTACTTAATGTTTGTCCTATATCCTCCTGAGAACCGAGGAAAAAAGAATCTTCCCGTTGAACTTTTTTTTTGCGATTTCCTTCTTCTTTGGCGCTAAAAGAGGCCACCGAAACACATGAGATATGTCCGAACTGTTAATTATATTTTTTTTTAATTATTATTGCAATAACATCCCACTGTTAATTGAAAACATCTTTTTTTTTCTCATGTTAGCTGTTATGTCATCTTAGCTGACTTAATCCTGAGCCAAAGCTGAAGCCCTGTCAGCAAGAACCATAGCTGCAGAGGTCTATAAATGTTTAAGTGCGCAACACGTTGGCATTGAAGTATTTTAGCATGTGGAAGATCTGTGACCATGACACTTGACCAACTTAGAAATGCATCCAAGAAACAGACAGCTTAACTTCCTGGTTGTCACTTGGATCAGCTGAGCAAGCACCGTGCGGTGACAAGCTCTGGCCCTGACAGTTCGAAACTCCACCATAACAATATCAGCTGGCAAGTCGGGGCACAGTTTTGTTTGTCGAAATGCTCTCTGTCATCAAACATCCCACAGGGAACTGAAAATGCTGACAGAGTAAACTACACAGCATATCGAGTTTAATCTGGCTCATGTTTTGAAATAACGAGACCACATTCGCACTTTCCCATAACTTTCCTTCCTCGCGAAGGAGAAACAGCACATCCAAGCAGACAAGCACGTTATTGCTAAGGAGGTGTAATGTTTCCCAAGTTCACCGTGTTAGTTTAGCAAGGCAACACCTCCTAATGAACACTCAAGTGCAGATGAGGCTGATGAGCATGCCCATACTTTTGCATTTTTATTTCTTTAATCGGTTTTATGGTAGTCTCGCCCTAAGATAGCTGGGATAGGCTCCAGCCCCCCCGCGACCCTGAAAAGGATAAGCGGTAGAGAATGGATGGATGGATGGGTTTTATGGCAGTCCTTTCAATAATTTCTGACACAACACCAAAAACCAGAACTCAGACAGCATTAGAGAAACAGACAGAAGATCGTCTGGCAACCATGAGTGTGTTTTCTACCTTTCAATTCAATCCAAGGAACATTTTTAATACTTCTGTTGTGATCAAAGTGCCGAGCTGATTAATGAGCTGAAATGATCATGCCTGGACTCCCTGCTGCACTCTTCACAGCACTTCTCATAATCAGCTGCTCAACATGTTACCAGTTCCTTACACGAACCCAAAAACATTCCCCATAAAACCTTGTATCTTTATTTATTTAATTCAGGATGTAACTATCATGCATTTAGGTGACACATTACAGCTTTAATCCTGATTTGCTGTACATTCCCGTCTCCCTGAACTGATGCAGCGTGAGCTAAGACATACATTTTCCACAGCTTGCTCCACAATCATAATACAGCATGACAACATGATACAAACATTTCCCAGGACTTTGTCCTCTGGAAGGCTTTCCTAAACACCAGCCTGAGCAAAACACTTAATCTTCCCTGCCCTGACACCAGGAGGAGAACTGATGACAACAACGCGCTGGTCTATGTCTTTATTTGGGGTTGGAGAGCAGGAGTCTTCACTAGGGGCTACGTGTCACAAACAGCTCAAGGGCTTAGTGCCAGTTTGACTCATCCGTGTTCTGTAAATACAGAGGCTGTGTGTGTGTGTGTGTGTGTGTGTGTGTGTGTGTGTGTGTGTGTGTGTGTGTGTGTGTGTGTATTGGCAATGTTTCAGAGTTCAGAGTATTAATTTTTAATGTGATGGTCAATAGTCAGATCACTAAATGGATTTTGTATTTAAAGACTTCCACATTTTATGGTGCTTATTATCAAAGTATAATTTCTGATCGCTAAGCACATCCTCGTCCATCTAATGGGTCAAAGCTGCAGGCACTTCAGAGCTTCTGTTAGTCACAAGACACACACATTGCCAGACATAACCAAACAATGAATAATGAGTGAGACTGATAATGGACCACAGGCCGCAGTCCTGTGATTTTTTTTTTTTAAACCTTTGTTTACCAGGATGTGAAACTCTTTTGTGAGAGTGCCCTGAGCTAAGAGAGGGACCATCACTGCCACCATCTACTCATGCATACTTTTAAACATCAGTTACAACTTTCCAGTAGCCAAACAGAGTTCATGATTGGTTTAAAAAACAACTTTTAACCAATAAGTACAAGTTAGAAATGAACATTTTGTTAACTGTAGAAAACTGCTAAAGTTTAATTTAACTTTTGTTAACTACTATTTGCCATTTTGCAATGATGGTTATTAGAAAGTGTGATAATTCTTATCAGTTATCCGTTCAGCTATTCTGTTGAGATAAACTGGAGTGGTGTTGGGTATGCACGGGGACATCAAACAGACTGCTGGTCTTCAGAAGAATCAAAGCTAAATCAGTTTTCAAGGTTATGCGCTTGCACAAATGTTGAAATAGTATTTTAATCCAAGGACATGATTTGGAGTCTTGTGGGAATCACCTTTATTGCACCAGTGCCCGCATGGGAACCTGGACAGATTTTGATTCATGAAGCAATATAGTAACTGCACTTTTTTTTTTTTCCCCCACAATTTCTGCTTTAAAAATGCATAAAACTTTCCTCTGCTTCGTTTTTTTAAAAACCTTTTCTAACTGTGCAGAAATTAAAGCATGAAACAACAGCCAGTTTATTCCTGATATAAGCTTTAATAACTGACGAGATGGTGCCGTTTCCGTGTGTACACTAACTCTCAGAGCAGAGCCGTGGCAGGACTGCCTGACACACGACTCTCCGACACATCAGCAGGCCAGTTCCCCACTGCAGCAAAAGACAAGTGGACTGTAATTATTAAACAGAGAAGCAGGGAGGAAGAGAAGCTGGCGGGTAAGGGCAGACTGATAAATACACAAAGAAAGAAGCAGGCATGTGGAAGGATAATAAGGTAGAGAGACATAGATAGTTACCAGAGCACCAGATGGATGGGCAACAAGACAGGCTGACAAATAGCGAGGCGCTCAGAATAACAGCTTGGAAACACCTTAAAGTGAGCTTGGCTATACCAGTGGACCTGAATTTCTACCAATACATTCAAATAGTTTGTTGTCTCAATATGAAAACTAAATGAATATGGAAGAACATCACCCCCCCCCCCCCCCCCCCCCCCCCCCCCCCCTTTTTTCTTTTTTTTTTTTTTTTTT
>VVHJ01041326.1:9452-20374 GCA_015107715.1 Tylochromis polylepis | reverse complement strand
AAATGTTTCGAGAAAAAAAAAAAAAAAAAGTGACTCAATTAAGGGCAATTCTTTGTAATGCAGGGATGTGGGTGTTAACTTGTGCGATCCTGTTGTGATAAAATGTTCAAGGTTGTATAATTGTTTTCATATGACAAATTTATGGGTATATTTTCAAAAGGAAATAAATCTTAATCATACCCCTAAATCTGGAGTTGCTGTCTATAATATCACTTCTTCATAAGCAAATAGGCATGACTTTATATGACTTAATTAATGAGATTTCTACTTATTTTATTAGTTTAATATTACAGGAACAGTGTGGCCATGGTGTCAAACATGCACATTTATGAGCTCAATTAATTGCACACTAACATCAGGAATACCACACAGTGCTCAGCATGGTGGCGGTTTTTCAAAGTTAAAACATGCCGGTTTAATATACTGCAGTTCAGTGCATTTTATCACATCTGTAGTCACGCTAGCGGCAGTTGATAAACCACTTGGGTTTTGATAGTTAACCATTAAGTTTGGCACAAATACCCATAGCCCCAGGAATCCCGATGGTTTTGCAGATGCTGAAACACTTCCATTGAAATTAATATTAAAACTAAACAGCTGGATGAGTTCTCATGAAATCTGGTGTTGAAGTTCCTTTTTTGACAATCAAATTAAATTCCCTAACATTTTAACTTTTTTAAGATCTTTGGTTAATGATGAAATCGAGCAAAACCAAGACGTGATGAAAATGGTCACTGTAAACATGCTACACACGATGGTGCTAACATTTGTTTGAGGCAAAGAACATGTTGTTAGCTAAGCATTAGACTCCTCTACCAAAAGACGTCCTTCATGCTCTTGCATACCATTCTGTGAAAAAAAAAAAAGAAGTCGGATCCACCGTAAAGCTTCAGTCACAACCGCACTTCTGATTGTGGAACAGTGATAATAATGAAGATAACCAAGATGGTGGAAGCATTCCTGATTGTTATGTTAGCCTACATGGCTAATTTGTTTTTTGTACACTGCTAATCACAATGTTCTGTTGCTGCTTTTGCTGGATAATTACTTATTTATTTTTCAGACTTGAGTCCTGCTCACTACGCTGTACCTTACCCCAGGTATTTACTTGCTTTTTTTTCCTGAAAATAGTCCTGAAATGGGAATACTTGCAATGGATAAACAGCCTCCTATTTTTAGCTGAGGCTCTGTGCCATACCCGACCGTACCACACCCTCAGTAAACATTACAGCATGATGTCAAACTAAGATATATAAATAAAGCCCGTTTACATTTAGAGCTTTACTAATCTTATCAATCCTCATCAACCTGGAGATCCCTGTCAAAGGGCAAGGATGTACTTACACACTTATATACTTACCTGTATATAATATCCATTTATGCCAATTTCTATGAATGTTCACAGGTTGTTAAACTCAAATTTCTGACTTTTAGATCCATTCAGATAGAAAATATTTAGTGTTCTGTTACAACTACAACATGCTCTGATAGTTACTTTGCGTTCTGTATCCCACACAGTTTTTGTTGTATCTGTCCCTGCTGTTTTCTGCATGGTGGGATCCAGCTAGCCGTTCTGCTTTACCAGCTGGAAGCCTTGTATATTTACCTTCTACACTAGTTGAAGCTGGCTTGTTTGTTATAAATTTCCCCACTAAAAGTGTCATCTCAATGGATTTCAAAAGAGAGATTTTACTGAATAAAGAGGAGGTCTGAAGTTGTGCTGATCCTGCTTTAGGGCAATTTCCTGTAGTAATCTTTCTTGGATTGCTGGGTATTGACTAAATTTAAATCACTAGTTCTTATGAACAATCACCAGTTAGCTACAGTGCTAACAAAGTAATATTTTTGTGACCCCAAAATAGTTTTTCAGACATGAGAAACAAGAAACTAGTGCATTTCCATACACCACCAATCAGGATACACATTTGAAACAAATATACTAAATAAACGGCTTCCAAAAAAATAAATAAAACTCAACTTTGCTATTCAATTTCTTTCTCACATAGCTCACCTTGCATGTGTTCTACTGCAGAGTGAATCTGAAGAAACCTCTGTACATGGCTATGCTGACATCTGATTGTGTATTCACATTCAAGCTGATCTGGTTGTGCAGCACACCTCCGTGTGGTCCAGACTGGAGCCAGAAAACTGCGACTCCATGCAGTTTTTTTGCTGTTTACACTGATCAGAAAACATTCAAACTGGGCCACATGAAAGAAAAACATCAGAACTGGGACACTTTGAGCTGTAGCGTGTATGTATCCTAAAAAAAAAAAAGCCTGTAAATTCTGGGAACACACCACATTACATGACCTGACTCTAAGGTAAGGCGATAGCATACATAAGGTCATATCACTGCATTGTTGATATCAACAGCTGACATCTACATATCCTCACAACGACAAATGGGTAAAATGTAAAAAGTAATGCCAATTATGCTGCTCTAATAGAAAGCTTCTAACAGCACTTGATGGTTTGATGCTAATGGTAAAAAGAGCGGCTGTCTCTGTGTGTGAAAGCTCACACAGAATATTCAGGCTGCGCTGAGTCCTTATGAAGGCAGGATCAAAGTTGCTCCAACAGGCTTTCATTGTTTCCATTGGAGTTTTCCCTTTACTGAAAGATTGCTGTAAACAATGCCACAAAAATGCAATAAATCTGCTACTCCTTTCCTCTTTTCTTCTGTTCGGTAGAGGATTTCCAAATCAGTTCTTGAATGATCTGCGCTCATTAAGAGCTCTTAACAGTGTAATTTATATTGCAAAAGAGTCTCCTGCTTAGTGATCAGTCAAAGAAACACCATGTTATTAGCCGTTTTACACCTCTGATTAAAACCAGCGCCATCATTTTCTGCAGTAAATGGACGATGCCAGCATTTTAAGTGGATTAAAACACTTAGGGTGTTTGGTGCCACTCAAGTAGAGGTTTTCACACGCAGAGCCATGCACTCTTAAATGAATAACTTCGCACATTATAAAGGCTCTTTATAAAGAATGTGTCACCGCTTTGCAGCTGTACCAAAAAGAATGAATGAATTACAGGTTTGCAAGAGTGGACGATCCAAATTATTGTACAATCTCTGACCTGTTAGCCAGAATTGAAATGAAACTATTTGTCCCTCACTCATAGCTTTTCTTTTTTTTTGTTTTGTTCTGCTTTTTAGTAGTTGAGAAGCAGATATGGAAGCAGATTGTCAGGCACTTGAAAAATGTTTAATTTAAACTTTCCAAACTTTATCTTTGTTGCTTGTGTAGCTGTGAATGGCTTGGGCTGACTTAATGAGCCTTAACTGTGGGGAGAATTGCTTCCACACTCTGAAAAAGTACATTTTGTTTTCATTCAGATTTAACTTGTAACAAAACTTGACAGGATACTGATTTTTTTTTTTTTTACTTATTTATTTTTTAAATTGTCCCTTCCTCGGCTGTGTAACCAATCATTATCCCTGCAACTTTTCGCTGTCTGGTTCCTCCAGTCAGTTCCTCCTGTGCTGTTTAGATGCATGCTACAGAGTAACGCAGATCAATAAAAAATCTGGAGTTTGGTGCACCAGCTCTCCCCAGTGCCCCGAAGCTCGCTGATGATGTACAGACGATAATGAAAGGTCGGCCGCTAATCGAGCCGGTCCACAGAGGTGGCAGGTTCGTGCCACGTCGGACCCCAGAGGGCCCTCAGAGACAAAATGTAAAAGTATAACGTTATAGCTTTGATGGGACTAGTGTTGAACTCGTGTAATAGAAGCTAAGCCCTGTAGCTGAAAGAATTCAACTAACACAGCAAAGAAAAAAGTTGGAAACGGTTGGAAAACTGATACTTTTCAGGATATTCAGACCAGAAGAAACTGTTCATTTAACTGAATAAAACTTAGCCACGTAAAACAGATGGCACCCTAGATTTATAATTGTGTTTACAGCTCCTAAAGCTGTGGCTTGGCATCTTTGAATGAGTTGGCTACGTTTTAATTCGAGGCGTCCATATATCTCTGCAGAGGAGGATAGCAGAAGGAAGTGAATGTTATCTGATAAGAGGATGAAAACATTCACATGCTGTTTCTGTGACCTTTGAAAGAACAAATAAAACATTCATATTCCTACAAAGTAAACTTAAATTTATAAGATACACACTTCAGAGTTTACTACTGCAGCTGCTTGATTGTGTGTGACCTGTAATTCAGTGGCTAGTGAACCGTAATTTTAGTTTATTTTTATGTATTTCTGTTTTGCAGAAACTCCTTTATCAAACGATGCAGTCCTAGACCACATTACACACAAAGACTGTATATAAAAATGGATGTAACCTCCACGACAACACCCACTGGTATATGAAGTCATGCTTTGAAACCCTGTCAAACCCTGATCATTTTGACCAATGCCATCTTGGTATTTTGAAATCTGACTTCACAAGAGAGTGGTGGATCTGACTAAGAAATCTGGGATACTGCACATTCACATGGTTGCAACTTGTTGGTTACAAAATAGCCAAAACCTAAAGGCAACCTCCAGCTTGCAATGGACCTATAACATTATCCTCACCTTAGTGAAATTAGCCATTCGAGAGGGGTTCAGAGTAGAGTCGCTACTCCTCCACATCAAAAGGAGCCTCTTGAGGTGGTTTGGGCATCTGAGTAGGATGCCTCCTGGACCCTCCTGTGTGATGTGAGGCAGTCATGTTCTACCGGCAGGAGGCAGGTAGAACCCGGATATGCTGGAGCACATCTATCTCTGAGCTGATGTCTCATTGTGCTGTTGTTCCTATATCATCGTAATAATGTTGGGCCAAGATCAACATCCCAACTGGCCAGTGACATCTTAGCATTCATAATTCAGTTTGGCTAATGCTAATGCTAGCTATTAAAAACTATCCCGGTAAACCACCATAATACAGATGTTTTTATAGGTCTATTGCTTGGAGTTTCGCAGTTGCCAACGTGATGTCAGACCACAAACTAATCTGACTTTTTACACTGCTAATCTATAGTTAACTTCCTATGGTGAACACCTACAATTTCAAGAAGTCATCAAAAGTAAATCTCATTTAAATTATTTCTATTCATGGAGATAAACGTGTCAGGATGTTAAAATATTTTAGAAGAAATGACGTCAAGTTAAATCGTGAAAAACAGAATACGCGATGGATTTTTACGTTGTTTCCCATAATTTGTGACGAGAACATGCACATTGCGACTGATTTACCAAGTCTGTTTCTAGTGCACTTTCTCACATTTCCTTCAAATGATATAGCTTCTTAACCTCAGCCATAGTAATTATTGCTTCTTTTTTTTTAATTCCATGATTTGATTTTTTTTTTTTAGCACTCAAATTAAAAACAAGTGTGTGACGCAAGTGCCACTGTTTTTTGTGAAAATGTAATTATGGTTCATGCTTGAGATGAGTGCATTTTTACTCTAGCTGTCAGTGATGGTGAAATCACGCTTAGCACCGGCCTACTCTCGTTTAACCCCGCTCTGGTCAGAGTCGAGCACCACTCATCTCATCTCGGTGGAACTGCCCCATTAAAACACAGCTTGTGGCAAGTGTCAGCTAGAGAGGTGCACTGTGAAGGATGAGAGCAATAACAGAAGAGAAGCACATCACATTGCATCAGTAGTCGACCCTCGAGGGTGTGGACTAAATTGATACGTCGCCCAGAGCTCTGGGGGGTAGGAAATGTTCAGTGTGACGTCATTTAAAAGACTTTCTCCCCTGAGTTGTTTAAAAGCGGGTAGGGGCGCTTATGAATGGGACACCTTCCCTGCAGGATGCTACATGTGTATATAAAAATCACCACTGGGTGCCTGTAGGCATACAGTGAGATTTGTGCTGAGGCCATGGAGGATTACAGTCACATTAGAGATGTCCTCTGGGCTTCACTTGTAACCTGTGTGAACACCAGCCCTGTAGGCAGCTACTGTGAGTGCTCGAGCTGGCTTATACTGCAGTATTGCAGTAAAGCCCAAGCCATAACTTTATTTCAAAAGATAAAGGATGGTGCAAAAACATGCCATTTACAAATCGTATCAGTGCATTTTCACTTTTTTTTCTTTTTTTTTTACTGTAGTTTGCCAGAAAGTGAAACGAATGATTATAAATGATTAATTTGTGAGTTATGACTCCGTGCCCCGCTTCTTCCCGCTGACACTAAATCACAGAGGAAGAAAAGCAAAGCTAGGTGCTGATTAATTCAAACATTAATTCTCCTTTACAACAAGCCTTGCAGTCAGCATTAAATAGGCCCATTGTTCAACTGAAATCACTAGACACAATTGTCTTTCCATAGCAGTGTGCTTGTCAATGAGTCACCAATTAATTGGGTGCATTCTGGAGGGCTGGCCAGTGGCAGTTTTACACCACTCACTTGTATTACAGGTCTGTTTAAGCACAAATATGTGGACTACGTGCAGGTTACGTGGACTTTTCCTGGGATACTAACAATAAATCTGGTAAGTCGTTAATTTTCTTGAGAAAAATCTCTTTTCTCAACAAACACTGGGGGCACGTATGGGCCCAGGAAGGATCCACACTGGTCGGCGCTGGTTGTCAGCCAGCAGTCAAAATGATGAGGCAGAAGTCAGCCTCTTCAGGATGAAGAGGTCACAGCCATGCTTAGAGGTTCAGGAGAGCTAATTAGACTGAATGAATGACAGGGCACCTGAGGGGGTAAATGAAATTATCAATAGACTGAACGACAGAGATATCTGCTTATAAATGTTAACATTTTATAAACCCTCACCCACCTGAAGTTAAACTCAAATATATGTGCTTCTTTGTCCGTAGATGTGAGAAAGCAGGAAGCCTGCAGCACAAACAGCTCTTGACTCATTACCAAACTGCACACGCTCCGATGATAGTTAGTCCATCAGAGCAAGTTAGAGGGATGAAAATGCTTGCTTTCTGTCAGGGAATTTATGAACAATATGACGGCTGCAATAAAAATGCAAAAATTGCCCGCTTGCTAAATGAAACGACAAGCCAAAAAGCTGCAGTGCATCGGGGTAACAAGGATCACCTGCTCCTAAATATATACAACCCTGCCTCAGCAGGTGCTGCAAGATGAGTCGGACTGTCACTTCAAGCATGTCTGCAGAAACAGTCTGAATAATCATTATAGCCTGTTCAGCTTTTTCCCAGAAAGGGAGCAATAACCAGAAGAGATACCGCTCCCACATGTTTCATGTCTGATTGTTTGATCCGGGATAAAAGACGCACAGGAAACCCAGACGGCTGTCTCGGCTTGGCTTGCTTCCAAAAAACTGCCATTGTTTGGAATCTACTGGGAGTCCCTTAATGTCTGAGCAGTGTATAGGAAGGATGCCTGGAGGAATTTAAATGTGCAGAAGACTAGAGCTGACACTCGAGTGTCTGCAGGCACAATGGTGATAGCAGCAGCAGGGCATGAACAAAACCCTAAATTTTTTTTTTTTTTAAATTAAAAACACATAACACATGAATCAGTTTGAGAGCTAAAACATTTGTATAAACACAAGAAGGTTTAAAGAGTTTGTGATTTACGTTCGTCTGAGATTTATTGCATAATGACATTTAATTTATTTTATTTTATTTAAAACTATACAGTGCTTTGGTAACCATTGTCCTTGATGTAAATGTGTAAAAAATTGTGTATGTTTCTGTGCTGTGTCCTGTGTACTGTTTGTTTGTTTGTTTGTATGTGTCTCTGGCTGCTGTTACAAACAAATTAAAGGATTATTCTATTCTAAACTGAATAAACATTGAATGAATTTCCAGAAGACTTTGCAACTACATTAAACTCTGTTTTATTTATATATACATATGTGTGTGTGTGTGTGTGTGTGTGTGTGTGTGTGTGTGTGTGTGTGTGTTTATGTTCCAGAGGCGGAGCATGTTTGAAGTCTCCACCCTGCTTATCATACGCCTGAGCCGCATGCTAAATCACACACCTGTGTGATACAGCAAGCTTGGCACAGAGTGCTGCACTAAAACCATTTTTGTGATTGCATTGGTTGCTAATAGATTGCTGTCACTGCATGCAAACCACAGATACCTGTGGCTATCTGCTATAGTGACCAAAACAATTGCAAGGTTTTTGGTGTTGCACAATTCTTGTGACCCATTTTTACCAAGACTACTGTTTTTTTTTCCCCAGTAAGTGGTAGCGACTAACCACTCTCTTAGCCTTTTGTGACCAGATCTGATGTAGGTTCTGTTCACATTCACCCCAACTTGACAGCAGAAATGCCTCAGTAGCTGATTTGCTATTGCTAGGTTTCACCTTTGCTAATCCAGGCCACAGAAGTGAAGCTCTCAACTGCATTTTTGGTGGTAAGGCATGTTTAATGCAATTATCTAACAATGCCCAACCTGCCTTGTATCAGTGTGTAACTGATCCAAGCAGTCAGGGAAGGCAACTTACTAATCATGGGGGCTGGCTTCAAAGTCCACCCTCATCCAAATATGGGTGGCTCCTGGCTCTAAAAAAGTGGGTGAATGCCCTAAATTACGGATTCAATAACAAATAGCAGTTTTGTTGTATACACACAGCACATTTATGATCACACACTGGCGACACATCAAGGGCACTTTTTAATCTTGCGCAGGGAGACTTCGTCTGGAGCAGCTGGGGGTGGAACCAAAAACCTTCCCTTTCACAGGCAGTCTGTTCTACCTGACAGCCATATTTTAAAGAAAATGGCAAATAAATATACAAAAAGGAAACAACTTTTTGTGAATTAGGGGGTGTATAATTGTCCAAAAGAGATGCAATTCTGAGAATGCTGGGCTGATCTGTGTCTACCTAGGGAATTATACACAACAGTTGAATGCTATTGTTGTCAGTTCTGTTTATGCTCTACTGCTGAGGTCTTCATTCTGAGTAAAGCAACTCCAAGTGCCACTGCCACTTAGAGGGAATTGGGAACAAGTTCAAACCCACTGGGGAAGCTTTGGTCTTGACCCCAGAAAATCTACGCGGGACAAACACCCTTAAAAACCAGCGGGGTGCTAGAAGAGGCGGTATAGTCTGGAAGGGTGCAGCTAAAATAGATTTTCAAGTACAGACGTGTTGAACTGGGAAGCGGTGCTTTGCTATAGAGCTCTGGGTGCCACAGGAAGCTATATTAAAGTAACATGAAAGGGAGAAAGTTGGTTAAAGTACTGTAGAACACAAAATATTTCCCATTAGCTTTTTGGCACTATAAATTTGCAATCCTCATTCATGGCCACTTTTAACAAGATTAGAAAGGAGTATTTCAGATGGACAGCTCAGGTTTATCAGTTTGGAGACAACATTTGCACATGTGCAAAGAAGGATCATGGATGTATTCAACAAAGAGTGCTGAATAGCTGCCAACTGAAGGAAAAGAGGAAGACCACAGAGGAGGTTCATGGATGTAGTCAAGGAGGACATGCAGAAGAACAGGGTGAGATGGAGGCAGATGATCCACTGTGGCAACCCCTAAAGGAACTAGCCAGAAGAGGAAGGTTCATTTCCAGTTTCCTATTGGCTGTTGCTGGGTTGGAGCTTGACAGTCAGAGAAGAGAGCTTCAAACTCAGCTCAAAGAGGCACATACATGCCCTTCACATCATGCATCATCCCACCACCCAGTGAGACAGAATAAGCATGTTAGCAGCAGTCAGTCAACTCCTACACAAATGCATGTTTGTAACTGAGGCTGTCCAGAAAACAGGAGTATCAACAAATTGTGTAATCACAGCAAAATGGTAGCGCAAGGGGCAGGTGTTTAAAGGGCTCACAGCTCGCAGCATGACAAATAAAGCTTAATGAGCACATGTGAGGCATGAAATCCCAGCACAAACACGGAGAAGAGGGAGCTGCCTTTGAGCTAGACAAAAGTGCAGCTAAGATAAGATTCATAAAAATCTTTCCCCTGCAGTAAACATCAGTGAATAAATTTTGAAGCAAATCAATTAAACCTGAAGTGATTCATTTAAAATCAAAGAGGTACACAAGGTGTTCAAGGCTTTTAATTTTTACCCCTGAACTTGCCTGAGACGATCTTAAAATGTAATTTATCTCAGAAGTCGCCATTTAGAGAAACAGTTATTGATTTGGTTCTTCTAAATACTTTTCTGGTGCTGGCCTTTGTATTGATCTGGTTCAAAGTTTTGGAAGTTCTGGCAGAATATCATGAAACTTGGTAACAGGAGTGAAATCAAGTTTTTCATAGCAAGAAAATGTCAGAAATGAATGCCTGTCAAACCTCCTCCCCGTAACTTTTGATATAAATTGCACTTCCAACAACTTTCAGCGTCCACACTTCAGCAAACTTGTTGTTTTTTGCACTTAAATTTTAACTGGCAGTTCAACTGCTTTCAATATTTCTCTATTTCAGCCATCTCTCTAGTCCCTATTTTCATACTATAATTCATGTGCTTTCTATGTTCCATTGTCTGGGTCGTCGTAATTTGTCATTTGGTGACTTCCTGTTTTACTCTGAAAGTTAGTTTTCTTATGAGTCTTATCGAGATTTTACTTCCTGCTTTTGTTTCTTTCCTTCCCTTCTAGTGATGTGCAATACTTCTTGATGCATGCTCAATCATCCAGGTAAGTAAATCCCCAAAAAAGTTGATTCAGTTCATCTGGACGTAGCGTTTTCAGTGGGAGAAACGTTTCGTCACTCATCCAAGTGACTTCTTCAGTCTCAGCTGACTGCAGGTTTCCCCAACCTTATAAACAGCAGATTTGCATAATGACTGAACCTAGCACCACTGAATGAACAATGGGCTGTGAGGTCAGTTCCTTGATCATTAATATGCAAATTCTCATGACCATTGATCAACAACTACTGATCAAAGCCCACTGATCAATGGCCATGAGGACCATTCACAGAGAGTTGGGGAATGGCTGCAATCACAGCATTGTAAGATGGTGAAAGATGTACCCTTAGGCCCCCTCCTCGATTCAGAGATGGTCTTTCCCTTTTTTT
>VVHJ01041323.1:0-22518 GCA_015107715.1 Tylochromis polylepis | reverse complement strand
CTTTTAAGATTAGGCTTAAAACTTTCCTTTTTGCTAAAGCATATATTTAGGGCTGGACCAGGTGTCCCTGAATCCTCCCTTAGTTATGCTGCAATAGACGTAGGCTGCCGGGGGATTCCCATGATGCATTGAGTTTTTCTTTTCCAGTCACCTTTCTCACTCACTTTGTGTTAATAGACCTCTCTGCATTGAATCATATCTGTTATTAATCTCTGTCTCTCTTCCACAGCATGTCTTTATCCTGTCTTCCTTCTCTCACCCCAACCGGTCGCAGCAGATGGCCGCCCCTCCCTGAGCCTGGTTCTGCTGGAGGTTTCTTCCTGTTAAAAGGGAGTTTTTCCTTCCCACTGTCGCGAAAGTGCTTGCTCATAGGGGGTCATGATTGTTGGGTTTTCTCTGTATCTATAATTGTACGATCTACTGTACATTATAAAGCGCCTTGAGGCGACTGTTGTTGTGATTTGGCGCTATATACATAAAATTGAATTGAATTGATAAATGGATTACATTCTCTCACTACATGAGAGTTTATTCACCAAACATCAGAACCCAACAATGAGCTTCACTGACTCAACAGCCAATATCGGACTACTTTTACAAAGTTTCGCAGCCTCCAGTACAATAAACAGATGTGGAGACATATTGACAACTGTGGTAAACATCAGACTGACAGCCTACACTCATTACAGATGAGCGGAGGTCAGAGTTGTTTGTCCTACACCAGCCACCGTTGCTGGGATTATGCACTTGAACTGGGACGGGTAAGAACTTAGTTAACCGCAATCTGCAATCTACTGACATCTAGTGGTGAAATTCTACATACTGCAGCTTTAACTTTGCTCTGAGCATTATTTTAATATAATGTACTATAGACAGTTACACACACAAAAAAAAATGTTTCTTACATTTTTGTGAAACTTAAACAATAATCTATCTATTTAGGACCAGTAATGAACCATGAGAATACCTGTCCAGCATCCAGGTAGTGTGTAACCTGCAACACCAGGAAGAAAACTCTCAGCGACTCCTTCTGAATGGGATTTCCCTGCCAGTTCTCCACAATGGTCCCACATAGCGTCAGCAGCGGGTGGACCTCGCTCAGCTTCCGCTCCATCAGCAGCAGCTGCAGCGCGGCCGCAAGCACACATTAAGAAGCCGCACAATCGGAAAACAACACAAGTAACACGTTGAGCGCCTTTAGTTAGAGGAGAATGATTCAAGCTTACCATTCCTTTGCTTAACAAGAAGAGGGCTCTGCAGGAAAACGAAAGAACAAGCTTAATGTGAGTCAATGGATGACCACGGATGAATCACTTATCTCGCTCAAAAAACAGAAATCTGACCCGTTTACCTCGTGTATTCTGATCCCATGACCCTCGCGTACTCTGCTCCGACTCCTAATAGGTCACAGGCGGACACCAAATCTTTCTCCAGTGCGTGCAGTTGCTGAGGGAGACAGAACAACATTGCGCTCATACATCAGCCACACTTCAAATTAACATAACAGGCACGAGTAAGTTTGTAATATAGAGATGTTTCTTACTGCCAGCTGAAAGAGCAGCCTGCAGTGCCAGTAGGGAGTTTGCTGGGAGATCTGGATGGCCTTCCGCAGCACCGGCTTTGCAGAGTCCACCAAGTTCTTGGAGAAAGAAGGCAATAATTGATTGAAAGAAAATCTGCATTCATTTTCTCTTGCATTTAAGTCACAATCTAATCGGAATCAGAATCAGCCTCATTGATCAAGTATGTGTACACACAAGGAATTGAGCTCCAGTTATTTCTTTGCTCTCAGTGTACAGAACAGAGTAGACAAGAGAGGATGCTGACATGACATCAACATGGCACACAGACAATAACATGTATAGCATTTTTATGGTGCAATGGTTGAAGATGTTGGAATAAATTGGTGATGGATAACTAGTTATATATATACACACACGAGAATTGACAGCATGCATTTTATTCATTCAGATTATTGATCAGAGGTTTTTCAGGTTGTTATCTCTGAGTTTTAAACACAAGACTTGCACGTGACTCAGGTGTGCTTAGCCGTACTGCAGTGGGTCTGACGTCACTGTTTTGCAACGCCGATAAAAAAAAAAACCAATAAAATAAACAAATGCACCTCTGCTAAAGTTTGTCCAAGCATTGTTTTTCACAAAAATGCACGATGGTGATGATGATAACAAGGATGCACATACCTGTTGACAGTAAAATTCCGAGAGAATACTCGCTGCCTCAAACTTGACATCTTCAAACTGAGACATCTGATAGGTGTTGTTAAAGATGCAGCCTGCAATGTGAAAGCTCACCTGATTTTAAGGAGATGCTTAAGTGACAACTTTTTAAAAAAAAAAACCCGGGTTGCATGGGTATTCATATTGCACATGAAAAAGGATATTTGCTGTGATATGAACCACTAAGGAAGAAAAAAAAAAGGAAACAGATCATCAGTGAGAGCACGGTGGACCCTGAGTGGTGCAGTGAACATAAAACGGTGCTGGAGGTGTTTCTAGTACCGATCATCAGTGCTACTCACCGCTTTCTCCAGGTGACTCTGGGCCAGCTCGCTGTTCTTTGTGTGGCGGTACAGCACCGAGCCCAGCTGGAGGTGAGTTCGGGCCTCGACCCTCGGGGGCGGCTTGAACTGAAACACTGCCTGCAGACAGTGGACGCAGAGCCGGATCTTTGGAGGACTCGACGTGCGGAAATGTTCCGCAAAGCCCAGCAGGGCCAGATACCAAGGCTCCGGGGCCTCTGTGCTCGCTGCCATCCCAAGTTGTCCGGAGACAAAAACAACAATTTACCGTTGGGACAACGTCCCCAGCCTCAGCCAGCCCCAGTTGCGCTTTCCACCTCTGTCATTTGCATGAATCGGAGTAATAGCGCCAAGTAGCTAGTCCGAAGAAAAAGGACTTCCGGTTGTAGCTTTTCAAATACGTACACACCAAACAAGAAAAACATATTCCGTATGTTGTAATGCTATCTGTTAAACTTCCTTGGCGTGGAAAACGATACAGTATTCACATAGAAAGTACAATTTTCCGTCATTTAGGTCCTTGACAGGTGACTTTTATAAATAATTGAAATTGCCTCCTTTATTTTGAAAGGGTATTCGGCAAAGTAAAACTATCATTTAAACCCCCTTTATCTTCCACTACATAATACATGTTATGTTAAATAATCACATATAAATAATATGAATAATTTACTGCCATCTTCTTAAGACATTATGTAGTAATTGCCAAATTTGTGAAAGGAACCTATGCTTTTCACACTATGTTTGAGAAGAGCAAATATTTGTGTGGGACAGTTGGAGAAATTTGCTATTCACGTACATTTTTCCGCACAATTCACTTCTCCGCTGCCATAGTGCCAAACAGCCGACAGCGAAAACTGCGTTACTGTGATCGTTTCATTCATAATACCGGAGAAAGCAGCCTGTTTCAGGGCGGAGGTAATATCCAAAGCATTTGACCGAATTACTTTTAATCGGCTCATATAAAATAATAATGAAAACAAAGAGAAATACCACAGTAAGAGTCTTATTGAACGGTTGCCCTGGAAACTTCACCAGTTATAGTAACAGGGGAAGGAGCTGATGTGCTTTAGCCAACAATAGCTGTCGGTATTAGCTACCTTAGTGGAGACTGAATCCGCCCAACACTGCTGAGGTTTCACTTCGTTGTTGCATTTAATTTCAGAGTTGAAGATAACGAAGCAAAATGGCCAAACGGAGAATCACACAGGAGACCTTTGATGCTGCTGTCAGGGAAAACATGGAGGAGTTTGAGATGGACCCTGACGAGGCTTTGAGGGAAGCTGTGGAGCAGTTTGAGTCTCAAGGTAAATGTCACAGTTGGTTAATATACACTGACTGTTACACACTTTGTCAGGGTAACACCGTGTCGGTTATGATTGATATAAACTTCAGGCCGAATGACAAGGTAAGAGTTGCATGCCTATTGAAATCAAGTCACTGATGATCAAGCTGCAGAAGACTGGAGCCATGAGCATGTGCAGTGGTCAGGAGGAAGACCACAGAGAAGGTTCATGGATGTAGTGAAGGAGGATACGCAGAAGGTTGGTGTGACAGAGGAGGATGCTAGCGATAGGGTGAGATGGAGGCAGACAATGCCCTGTGGCAACGGCTAAAGGGAGCAGCCAGAAGAGGAGGAAGAAGAAGATGTAAAGTGCTCATGAAACATGTAGCCTTTATTTTTATGGTTCTGTCACATTTTATTTTGTCTTACTTCAAAATTTCAGTAACTCTCTGATGAACCGATCAATTGAAATACTAAGTGTTGCCTTATATTCTAACATCTTTAACATGTCATGTTATCTGTATGGGTGCAGATGTTAGCCTAGATCAGGAATGTCAAACTCATTTTACATCACAGGCCATATACAGCCCCTTTGATCTTAAGTGTGCCAGACCACTGAAACAGCTCTTTCTGTTATTTTAAAGGAGTTTAACTACCCATTTAATCCCTGAGATATGTTAACATAGGAAAAAGAAGTGAAATTTTAACGGTACGTCTCAGTTTTACTACATAATAAATAAATGTTGCCTTAGTACATGAAAGAAATCTGTCAGCATGACTTTTTTTTGGCTTAAACTGTAAGAGATATGTGTGTGTAAAGTTACATAAAAAATGAGCTTGTTGCCCAGATTGTTTTGTAAAACAAGAAAGTTTTTGCTAATTCACAGAAAATGCATTTTTATTTATGTATTCCACATCTCTAGTTGATAGTGAGAAAAACAGGAGCTTTCCTGTATATTGAATAATGGTTTATTACTCCTATTACTTTATTACCTTGTTGTAGTTTGCACGGCCATAGGGGAGCTCTTTATTGATAAGAAGTTTTTAAAAAATGTATGTAAATACAGTTAAAAGTTTAAAAATGTATGCCCTTCTTCACATTTTTCAAGCCATCCCATGGGCCAGATTTGAGTGCCTGCTGGGCTGATTCTGGGCCCTGGACTTAATGTTTGACAACTCTAATGTTTGACAATTCAGATTCTCTGTTTACTGCACTGTGCACTGTGAATTTTTAGTCTAGTTGCAAAAATCCAAAATAAAAAATGTTGCAGTTTTTTCCACATCAGCAGCATTAGAAACGGTCCAGATCATAAATCTCTGATCTTTGATCGGCCAAATCTAGATTAATCTCTGTTTTTGATTCGTGTAACCCTTCTTTTACCTCTGTCACTGTGGTTTTATGATTAGTTCAGTTTGTCTGTGTGGTCACTGTATTACTCAAAAGTTAAGAAAGGATTGGCATGAAAATTTTTAGGAGAGGTGGAGCTTGGCCCAAAATCAACGTGATTAACTTTTGGACTCGATTTGCATTGTGAGACAGGGCAAAACTGAACATTTTGCAACATGTCTGTACAAGTACACATTTAACTGAAATAAGTAAAATTGGAGACATTGTTCTGATGTCCTCAAGAAGCTATCACAGATCTGAGATTTGAGTCTAGAGATTCAGTTCATGCATGGTGTGTAGGGAATTTTCAGCAGCCTTAAACTGCTCTTGCTTTATTTGTGTGCTTGTAAAAAAGAAAAATAGAAGCAACATCCCTTTGTCTTTTTCCTTTTCAGTCTGTTCAAGTTTCATTCTCATGTCATTCTCTCCATTTCTTTGCATGAATACGTCCTTGTAGCAGGTTCTCCTCAGTAACTGCAGAGAGGGAAGATTGTACACACACACACACACACACACACACACACACACACACACACACACGCACACACACACAGAGTTCTTTATTATCAAGCACAAGAAGAAAAACGTTTGCTCAACCAGCTGCCCAGATTCAGAGTGTTATTGTTTCTGTGCTTTGCTCTGTTCTCTCATCCTTCGGCACCCCTGCACTTACCATTTAGGGAAAGAGAATATTTAGCAAATGCAGGTGTGCCATGCATTCAACCATCGTGCCCCATCTCCCTCTCCCTCTTACAGCCAAGCTACAAACCATATCCCACCGCCACAATCCTCCTCAATAAAGAAGCAAACTCTTCATAACTGCATCAGTTGGCTTCTTTTCTCTTCAGACTTTAATCAGCTATAAATTACTTTTACTGCTGCTGTCCCTCCTGTCTCCACAGTGACCCTCTCCGTTTGCTTCTGCCATCTATCTATCCGTCCGTCCATCCATCCGTCTATCTGTCCGGCCGGGCTGGAACATGTCCCAGCTACCATAGGGCGGGAGACGGGGTACACCCTGGACAGGTCGCCAGTCTGTTTCAGGACTAACACAGAGAGACAGACAACCATTCATGCTCACATTCACACCTATGACCAATTTAGAATCACCAATTAATCCAACCCCACTAACTCCATGCCTTTGGAGTGTGGGAGGAAGTTGGAGCATACACAGAGTTTAACTTCCCTTATTTTTTTAAAGATAATGACAGATTTTAGTATACAGATAAACTTTATGAATTAACTTATTTCTCAATCAAATGTGCACAAAGCACTGATGCAAAGCTTTCTTTCTTTCTTTCTTTCTTTCTTTCTATCTTTCTTTCTTTACAATCAAGTCTTCACATATAGATCCACTGGTTGAGGTTTGCTACTTCTAACAAAAGCTACAGTAAAGACACTTTGGGACTGTTGTATGGGAAAGCAATAAGTACTAAAAAGTAATTTATTCGTTGTCCTTACCTTAATCAGATGGAAGCCTCTGTTTTGAATAACAATTAACACATAAGGTTAGCCCACTTCTCGCCCGGTGACAGCTGTGAAAGGCTCCAGCCCTGCAGTGGTTAAGAATGTGGATGGACATATAGACATGAAGTTAGACTTCACGCTGGCTGAAACTCGTATGGAGACTACAGATCCACTTTGGACTTGTGATATTCTTAGATTCAGATTTTTTCAAATATGAAGAAGAGAGTGCACTGATACTCATGTGCCACTACTGATAATTACAATAGCTTTTTTTGTTGTTGTTACTGTCCACTTCTGAGATTTTAAAATGGTCATTAATGAAGTTATGTTGACCTTTGGACCTTTTTTTTGTGAACTTCATGTTGCGCTGTGAGTCACAGCATTAAATCTAATTGTATGTGTTAATGTAGGTGTGGAACTCAGTTGCATAGTGAAAGCTGTCCCAACAATATCATCGGCTGACAGTCAAGAAGAGCAAACACACGAGGTCCTACAGGTGAGTCTTGATCTGTTTACTGAAAAGAGCATGCTTATTGCAAAACTTTGTCTATATTAAATTTTTTTTTTTTTTAATCATTTCAGGCATTGGAGTCCCTCCGAATTGAAAAAGACTCTGCTGGTGTGACAGCAGACCTGAAGAGCTTCACTGAGCAGTGCTCATTGGGATTTGCCCAGCGGTACCTCGCTGCCCAGAAAGATGCCTACCCCGTCATCCTGTCCTACTGCAAAAAGAGCACGGAGGAGCAGGAGGCAGCGTTAGCCGCGCTGTCTGCTCTGGCCGCGCTGACAGATGGACAGCCAGACTTGCTGGACGCAGAGGGCCAGCAGTTCCTTTTGGATGTCCTTAAGAAGTACCAGGCAGACTCCTCGGTGACACGGGTCGCCATCATTGCCGTGCGGCACTGCTGTTTAAAGCACGAACAGAACAGGCAGGATTTTGTAAAAGGCGGCATACTGCCGCTGCTCACTGGTGCCATCACACAGCACGGTGAAAGTGCGGAGATGGTTAAGGAGGCCTGCACAACTCTCAGAGTCATGACCTTTGATGATGATGTGCGGGTTACGTTTGGACACGCTCATGAACACGCCAAGAGTATTGTTCTTGAGCACAGTGGACTGAAGGTGTTGATTGAGGCTGCCAAAGGTAAGGCCAGCTGATCATATCAATATAGATTTAGCTTCTGTGCTTTCTAGTCGCTTTTGTATTTGCTGGTACATTTAATTAACTTTGATTTCTTGGATATCTTCCACACAGGTCACCTTGGTAACACTTCTGTTTTGAGTGAGCTGTGTGCGACTTTATCCCGTCTGGCTGTGCGGAACGAGTTTTGTCAAGACATCTGTGATATGGGCGGATTAAAACTCATGATGACTTTGCTCGCAGACAGCTATGAGTCAGCGGTAACGTACAAAAAGCAAAGATCGTGATATGGATCGATTCCAGGTTTGTTTTTCTCGCTGAAGTGTTTGTCTTCCCGCAGGAGCTGGTTCGGCAGGTCCTTAGTGCGATCCGAGCCATAGCAGGAAATGATGACGTGAAAGACGCGGTTGTTAACGCCGGTGGAGTTCAGCTCATTGTCATCGCCATGAACAGGCACATGAGCAACTCTGCTGTGAGTGTCAGTTTTGTACCTATATGTTAAATCATGCTAAATTGGTCTCCGTGCAATGAAAAAAACAAACACACAAACGAGGGATGCACTGACTGAAAGAATTGACCGTTTCCACTGTTTTAAACAGTGGAAACGGTCCTGTCCTGTCCTTTTAATTGTCTTTTTTTTTTCATAACTAAGCTGTATTAATGTTTTTCAGCTTTTCACCCCACATTTGTTTTACATTAAGCCATGCAAAATTGATGTGACAACAGGCAAATATTATCCACTTAGATCAGTAAATGCCACCTTACTTCCCCACATGCTGATATCAACAGGGCCGGTATTGGCCAGTAGTGATATTTGGCTGATTTATTGGTGCATCTCATGCAGATGTTCTAAGACTGTGCTCACTTTCTGCCATAGGTGTGTGAGCAGGCTTGTGCATGCCTTTCTGTCCTTGCTTTACGTAAACCCAACAACTGCACGGTCATCATGGAGAATGGAGGCGCCTTGGCTGCCCTGCAGGCTATGAAGACTCATACCGATGTGGTGAGCGTGCAGGTAAAGTCATGTCATCAGTGAACAATATGCTCCCCGGGATCTGGACTTTTTGTGACTGTGATTCAGCTTTTGGTGTTTTGCCCTTTACAGAAACAAGGATGCATGGTGCTGAGAAATCTGGTCGCACGAATGCGTAACTTCAGCCAACCAATCTTGGAGATGGGAGCAGAAGCGCTGATAGCCCAGGCGCTTCAGAACCATCAAGACTGTGGTGATGTAGGCAAGGCGGCCCTGAGAGATCTGGGATGTCAAGTGGAGCTTCGAGAGCTGTGGACCGGCAAACATGGCAGTCTTACCAACTGAAAGTGGAGCACAGCACCACTGCGGAAGGTTCACAAGGAACGTTCAACACACCTTGCAGGGTGGGGGTTTAATAGCAGACATTCAGTCCCACCCACTGTGATTTCATTTCCTGGCAGAGGTTTTGGTGAGGTTTAACCATTAACTGTTATTGCATGCAGCCACATGATGAAGGAGAGACGCTGGTGATGTCAGTCTTCCTTCCATATTTGTATGAAAAAATAAACTAGCTTGTTAGTTAGCTACTTAACCACTAAAGTAAAACAATTAATAGCCACAGACAGTATAAAAGATGGCTGTCGCTACCGTGATGTCGCCCAATGATTTGTGAAGTCCTGTTTTGATGCCTCAAGCTGAGAGTTTTTGCCATCGCCATCTTGATGTTTTGAAACCAGATGTGATGAGTGAGGGAGGGAACCGTGAAAGCATGTGCTTACTGGCTAACGGCTTGTCAATCACAGTTCTTTAGCTAATGAGATTATCCTGAATAATCCTCCTTTCTGACACTTATGATGACCAAAATTTACAAAATGGACTGAGTTTTTTATTCAGTATGTCCCAAAATATGCGACAGAGCCCGTAAAATCATCAGTTTATGGTTTACAAAAGTCAAGTCTGGGGTCCTTTTTCCCTTTTTGAATTCTATAGGACCGGTAGTAGTTTTGCTGCCACAGGTGATTGCCTCATGGTGGCCATTAAAATTAGACACAAAGACAAAAACCATTTGAAAGCATATGAAGAAAAGCTTTCAGCTTTAGTTTCACATCTGGTTGAAAACATGTGGCCATTAGATTCATGAAGAGGGATAAGGAAGGGTGTGCTTTAGGGTGTGGCTAACTTGTAAATGAGAAAGTGTCCTGACCCTTGTTATCTCAGTCAGTCCACCCCTCTCTTGTCTTGTCAGGTTTGAAAATGCAAAGATAGTGTGACTTGAGGCTTCAAGATGATTTTTTTTGTTACCAGCAGTTTAATTTGTTGTATTTCAACAAAAGTTACAACAACATGTGACCCTAAGGGTTTTCTTCATGGTGTGTAAACAACAACAACAGATCCAAATGGGCTTAATCTTACCCAAAGATTTCACGATCTATCCCTGTTTTAGTGGAAGCCCAGCTAAAATCTGCCCAAATTTCACATTTGAGCCAACAACATTGGCCCTGTTCTACAGGCTGCACCCAGGGATACTTGCCACAAACCCTTAAGTATGTCTCCCTGAGTGCAATTTTGGCTAAAATGTAATCCTGTCATGTTTATATCTAACATATAAACATAGTAGAAGCAAATACACTCTTAGTGAGACATATTTGTACAGTATATTTGCTGAAAAGCGTTTCAGTCCGTGTGAATCAACACTTCACCAGTCCTGAAGCTTTTGCTAGATTTGAAAGTGTTTTCCAGTACAAAGAAGTACAAAATGGCCTTTGTAGTACTGTTGTATGCGTTTTTATTATTTATGTAAAACATTTTTTTTAATGAAAAGTGTTTTTGTAAAATGTTCGTATGAGTGCATTTGCTGCTATGCAACTGCTCTGTAACGTGCTGACTCCTTTCCTGTGTTGGCAGGGCCAAATTTACATGTTTTGAATGCCTTACACATGCTTTATTTTTAGTTTGTAAATTTGTCATTAAAGTTTAAAACAGTATGATACCATCTTCTTTTACCTAGCTGTGTGTGATAGTAACAGACCCTGCATCTCATGAGTCTGAAGTAAATGATTTTCCAGTCTACTTAAAGGTCTAACAAGAAACTACAGGAGGCCCACTCCCTGCCAAGTGTCTCTCCTACTCACGCCCCTCTAACTGACCTATCTAAGCGTGCCGCACCTCACTGAGACTTCATTTCCCACAATGCCTCTGCGCTCGTCCTTGTCAAACCTCACTGTGGTCACTGCGAACCGCCTCGCCTGGCTGACAGGAGTAGTAACGGCAGAGCCCACAGTGGCATGGAGGAACCCTGTCACTTAGAGTCACTGCAGCTCTGGAGGATGTGAGAAACGCATGGGAAACGGCAACTTCAACATTAGGACACATTTCCAGTCAGGACATTAGCTCATGGTTAACATTTCCACTACGCTGTTACCGAGAAAACAGACGCGAATTAAACGGCGGGCTAACGGCTAGCTTACCTTACTTAACCTGCTATTTGGCTAACTTAGAAATAACTCCTGAAGAAGCTGCTAACGGCTGGAAATAACGCGCCAGGGGAGGGGATATCAAAACGTGACAGCTCTTGGTCCCGGTGTCAGGTTTATAAGGTAAGAAATGTCGTGTTTGTATAAGCAGTGACAGGTCGCTGGCTGCAGTGGGTGGCTGTGTTTTTTGTTTGCGGGTATGTGTCGACAGGACTGGAGCAGCAGGCAGAAACAGACAGGCGAGGCATGGTGATCGTTTAATGAATGAGTGTCCACTTCTGCTGCAGTAATGCTGACCTGTGTCCGTACTTGGGTTTACGGCTTATTAAATGCCGAGGAAAATGGCAGCGTATGGGGCACGACGCTGTTACAAAACTGATGTATTCAGGAGGCAGGCAACGTGAACAGCTCATGATGTTGATGATCCAGTTCTCTCCAGCAACACTACGCTCTTACATTTGCTGATTATTCAGATAATCCGCAGGTTATTGTGACGCTTATTGACTATTCATGCTTTTGGGGCTGTACATATGTTTTCTATTTCCCACAGCTAGCATGTGATCATATTTTTCCTCTCAACTTTTTCCACTTAGACTTCCAACAATTTTCATGGACTTATTCTTGATAAATATAACACAATATTAAACCCACACTTTACCCATAAGCATTAAGTTACCTTTTTTGACTCCCTTATTGTTGATAACACGCTATCTATAAGATCTCCTCTGCTGCCTGTGGATAGCATGGGAATGTTGTGCTGTATTACAGAGTAATGAAGCCTGAGGCACACAAAGAAGACATAGCAGGACAGGAACAAGTGAGGAACAGGGAACTGTAAGATGATATGTGTGGGGAAAGAAGCTTTAGGGAGGGGTGTGAGATGGCCTGAGATTTAGGATGGTGGCTGCTATGAAAAGGTGCCACACAAGAAGTCCTAGGCCTGTTGCACTGATGCCAGTATTAGCTGCCCCTGGCCCAGCTTTTGAGCAGACCCTCTGTTTACAGTCTCATTGTTGTCTCCCCAGCTTCGTTTGCTTCTTTCCTCTCACTGCTTCTTGTTGAACTCTGGTGTTTCTAAGGGCTGTTTTGTTAATGTTTTAACAAATATTCAGCATCCACAAATCCTGTACCGAACCTGTATGTATATCAAAAACTAAGTGACCCATATTCTCTGTACTAATATAAATCTGAAAGGGCAGATCGGCACCTCATCATACCAGTGCCAGTATTGTTTTGTTGGGAAAACTGTAAACAAGAAATACTTTTAGGGTCAGTCAGCTGTTCATCATACTTGAAGAATTAGACAGCATAAAATTAATATTACACAACAGATAAACATTAGTCACAGTCATAAGCAGATTTGATCTTATACTGATGAAGTATCAGTATGTCCCATGACTACAAAAAACAAACAAAAACCCAAATAAGTAAAATTCTTCACATCAAAACCCAAAGAAAAAAATATAGGGTCGCTATCATTTTCATTCTTACTTCTGAATGTGTGAAACGTGTTGATTTTGTCTAGACTGGATGTGAATTATTGATTTACATCTTGTTGTTGGCGTTCCTTCAGCTCAGGTTTACATATTTGATAGCTTTGGACTTGATAAAGCAGAGTGGGTGGGTTGAACATTACATGAATATGTGGTGAAATGATTAGCTCTTTAAAGCCATGCAAATGCCTCTATTGTTAAAATCAGTGAGTTCACTCTAAATAATGTTTGTCTTCTAAAGGTCAGCTCGTCTTTATTGCTGAGATCTGCAGGATTGTCCTGACTGTTCAAAGTTGTGGTTAGACTGCAAACTTGTTTCCAGCAGGGGATGGGCTTCAGCAGTGCTTGTGTTGCTCAGGCACCTTTCACCTACAAGTCCTCTGTCCTTCAGGAGTGATCTATTGTGGTTCCACTTAGCTCAGTGTCTGTGTGCAGCTTTCATGAGTGAGGCGTGAGAGTAAGTGGGCTATTTTTGATAGTTATTCACATTGGTGTGTATTGTATTTCTAATTTATTGTTTACAGATAAACAACTTCTGTTTCTCAACTCATGTTGTAAGCAAGAGGGCAGTTAAGTAGAATAGATTTGAGACCAGACTTTGATTCTTTGGTACTTGTTATGATTCAGTGAGGCTATAAATAGTCAGAGTCACTACTCTGGTTAGAGCAGTGGTTGCCAAACTGTGGCGGGTGGACAACCGGGTAAAAATATGTTAAAAGAATATTTTAGAGAAAGTAAACAAAAAAAGAGTGGATGACAGTGCTGACATCAGATTCTTTCTATTGTTCTGATTCATTAAAAATTGTGTAGTATGGAGTCTGAACATTTTTCCAACTTCTGAAGTGAGGCATACCAGGAAAAAGGGTTTGCAAACAACTTCCTTGCAGTAACAGGAAACTCTATTTAAAAATATTTAGACTGACATGAAACTGAACTGTCTTTGTTTTGCCTTTTTTCCCTCTTCCCTGTAGCTTCTAGCCTCCTGTACTTCCCACCAGCATCACCGCTGCCACCAGCGGTTGAATTCATGAGCGTGCTTGGTTCATAATCCTCGGGAATGGGGAGTGGAGTTCAGGAACAACGGGCATCACTCACACAGGGTGAAGTGCTCCCGCTGGCTTCCTCCAGTCAGTCAGAGGTGAGCACATTTATACAGGATGAGAGTAGTCATACAGCTCAGGTTTGGTTAATAAATTTTATTTAATTGTGTTTAGAGAAAAAAAAAAGTCATTATTGTGTTAATGTTGACGTTCCAGGGGTTGTACAATTATTTCTGGAGTCAGCCCATTTTCGTCACCCCCAACCGATTGTGGCCGATAGCTGTCCCTTCCTGAGTCCGGTTCTGCAGGAGGTTTCTTCCTGTTAAAAGGGAGTTTTTCCTTCCCACTGTCACCAAGTTTTTGCTGTTAGGGGGTTGTTTAATTGTTGGGGTTTTCGCTGTATTATTGTAGGGTCTTTACCTTACTATATAAAACGCCTTGAGGTGACTGCTGTTGTGATTTGGTGCTATATAAATCTAACTGAATTAAATTAAATTGAATAGTTAGACAGTTTAGCTAGATATATGTATTTGCATTTACTTCTAAAACTGTATATGTGTGTAATGGAGATAAAAATATACCTTATGTTATCATACACTTCTGTTTAAATGGGTTTTCTTACGTGATTATTCATTCCCCCACAGTTGTCCTTTTACTTCTGTGATTGCATCCTGTCAAGTCATATGTTATTTGCAGAATATAGTGGCATTGTAACACTATTTTAGTGCCTCTGTTTCATCTGTGTACTGTGCACTAGAGATCCCTCATTCTGCAAGCTGAATATGAAATTCATGAACTGAGTGGGTCTTTGGAGCTTTATGACCCCTCTGGTTCATTTAACCGCATCTGCTCCTGTTTGTGAGGTTTTGTTAGCTGGTTAGTTATCTGTCATCTCTTATCCTGATGTAACCCTGGCTTACTGATCAACACTATATCAAGCACAACAAGTTGCAAATGTACAACATTCTCTGTGTGAACCTAACATTTGATTATTTTGCTTTGCAGGGGATGAAACACACTCGGTCTGTCATCAACTCGCTCTTTTCGGGGGCTTTAGCAGGAGCTGTAGCCAAGACAGCTGTCGCCCCATTGGACAGAACTAAAATCATCTTCCAAGGCAAGCTGGCTGCTCTGCTAATTTACAACAGTGACCTGAATAAAGGACATGTATTAATATATGATTACATCTTGCCGGGACTATTACTGTTATTACTAAAAAAAATGACTGGACTTGTGTGAAACATATTGTTCATGTATTTTGTTTTTCAGTGTCTTCAGCAAGATTCTCTGCCAAGGTATGTTTGAGCACGAAATGTTTCATATTGTCTGCTTCCTGTTTATGAGCTTTATATCTATGACACTTAATATAAACCACATATTTTACTGTGTTTTCAGCAGAGATAAACCTGGGTACACATATTTGTGCATCATGTTCATTTCATGTTAATATGAGCAAGTATATGTTTGTGCACACTGAATTAAAGGAAGCTTACAGGTTGATCTACCGCACCTACCTGAAGGAGGGCTTCTTCAGTTTATGGAGGGGGAACTCTGCCACCATGGTGCGAGTCATCCCGTACGCTGCCATCCAGTTTTGTGCACACGAGCAGTACAAGGGCCTGCTGGGAGGCTACTATGGCTTTCAGGGAAAGTACGTATATGTGTTTTGCTTGTTTATGAAATGTTTTCTTATGTAAAGAAATAAAAGGGCTGAAATGCTGACTGGTGTTTGCTTCATGTGGTTGCAGAGCCTTGCCTCCAGTCCCAAGGTTGCTGGCCGGGTCCATGGCTGGTACCACTGCCGCCATGCTGACATATCCTCTTGACATGGTACGAGCGAGGATGGCTGTAACGCCGAAGGAGATGTAAGCCCACTTTAAGTTCTTATAAATTGTCATCTGGGCATAGCAAAACAATTCAAGGGTAATGAAACATGGTTAATGTTTAGGGTAGTTATATATACACTTACTTTGCCACTACATTAGGTACACCTTGCTTGTACTGGGCTAGACCTCCTTTTGTCTTGAGAGCTGCCAATATTCTTTATGGTAGAGTCAACAAGGTGCTGGAAACATTTCTCAAAGATTTTGGTCCATATTGACATGAAAGCATTACATAGTTGCTGCTGATTTGTCAGCTGCACATCCATTATGTGATTGTCCCGTTCCACCACATCACAAAGGTGCTCTGTTGGACTGAGATCTGGTGACTGTGGAGGCTATTTGAACACTCATTGTCATGTTCAAGAAACCAGACTGAGATGATTTGAGTTTTGTGATATTGTGTGTTATCCTGCTGCCTTCAGAAGACAGATCCACTGTAGTCATAAAGGGATGGGCATGGTCAGCAACAATACTCAGATAAGTTTGGTGTTTAAAAGATGCTCAGTTGGGACTAAGGGGTCCAAAGAGTGCAAAGAAAAGATCCACCACACCCTTATGCCAGCAGCAGCCTGAACTAGTGATACAAGGCAGGATGGATCCATGTTTTCATGTTGTTTATGTCATGCAAATATTGTAGCAAAAATTGAGACTAATCATACCGGGCAACGATTTTCCAATCTTCTATTGTCCAGTTTTGGTAAACCTGTGTGAACTGTAGCCTCCGTTTCTTATTCTGAGTTGACAGGACTTCCATGCACTGTGGTCTTCTGCTGCTTGTGCTTCAAGGTTTGATGTGTTGTGCATTGAGAGATGCTCTTCTGCATCTCTGACAAGTGATTATTTGAGTTGCTGTTGCCTTCCTATCAGCTTGAAGCAGTATGGCCATTCTTCTCTGACCTCTGGCATCGAAAAATAATTTTGTCCCAGAGAACTGCTGCTCACTGGATGCTTTGTCTTTTTTGAGCCATTCTCTCTAAACTCTAGAGATGACTCTGTGGGAAAATTCCAGTATATCAGCAGTTTGTGAAATACTCAGACCAGCCCATCTGGCACCAACAACCATGCCATGTTCAAAGTCACTTAAATCTCCTGTCTTCTGATGCTCAGAACTTCAGCAGGTTGTCTTAACCATATCTAC
Organism: Tylochromis polylepis; assembly: GCA_015107715.1. Taxonomy (NCBI): domain Eukaryota; kingdom Metazoa; phylum Chordata; class Actinopteri; order Cichliformes; family Cichlidae; genus Tylochromis; species Tylochromis polylepis. Next base: position 5,698 of record VVHJ01041323.1, on the reverse strand, counting down.
ATGCCTAAATGGACTGAGTTGCTGTGATGTGATTGACAGATTAGATATGTGGTTAAGGAGTAGTTGGGCAGGTGTACCTAATGAAGTAACCGGTGAGTGAAAACCATGACATCCTACAAATTTATCGTCAATATAAACTATAAATCAGTTTCTTGAGTCATTGATAGATTTTTATTTTTTAAAATAATATATACGTATATATATGTGTGTGTGTGTGTGTGTGTGTGTGTGTGTGTGTGTGTGTGTGTGTGTATTTTTTTTTAAAATTTTTTTTTCTGTTTTAGGTACAGCAACATTCTGCATGTGTTTGTGCGGATCTCTCGAGAAGAGGGCATGAAAACACTGTATCGAGGCTTTACTCCCACCATACTAGGTGTTGTCCCCTATGCTGGCCTCAGCTTCTTTACCTATGAGACACTGAAGAAGTTACATGCAGGTATTAAACAGCCACATGTTTATCTGTGTATTGATCTACCCCCGTTTCTTTCCTTCTGTGCACACCTACTGTTCATGTACAGTACTTAAACCTTACACCTTTCTCTTCCATGCAGAGCACAGCGGCCGCCTGCAGCCCTACTCATACGAACGCCTGGCTTTTGGAGCCTGTGCAGGTCTCATCGGCCAGTCTGCGTCTTACCCTCTGGATGTAGTACGACGGCGGATGCAGACTGCGGGTGTCACAGGTCACACGTACCGCACCATCCTGGGCACCATGAGGGAGATTGTGTCTGAGGAAGGGGTTATCCGCGGACTCTACAAAGGTCTCAGTATGAACTGGGTTAAAGGACCTATTGCGGTGGGGATTAGCTTCACCACCTTTGACCTCACTCAGATTCTCCTGAAGAAGCTTCATCAAATGGGTTATACTGCTCCATAATGACAAAGAAAGTTGAAAATGGGGGTAGAGGGTTGAGTAGATCCCTGTAAGCCCACTATGGTGTGACAGAGGAGGAAGCAAGAGTGAAAAATGTGTATTGATGGATAAAAGCAAAAAGCACAGTGGCTCAGGATGCGTGGGTAATAATTTATTCTCTCGCTTTGTCTGTGTGTAACAGAGGTAAGTTGGATAGTACGCCTTGTTGTCATGTGCATCTAAGTGCAATATCATCAATATGTTTGTGTGTACACATGAATTGTAATGGTCCTACCCTCCTGAACCACGCCTCTCAGTAAATTTGTAATCCAGAGAGTTAAAAGGTACACACACACACACTGCAGTCTGCCTGCTGCCATATGTATCATTTTAAATCTATCGCTTTCCAGTGCAATGCTGGTTTCCATTCATTTGCCATGAGGTTTTTAAGATGCATTCATTCAGTAAGAGTAAGATATGCCCTTGTTGAGATTTGTTTTACAGAAATGTATTTTAAAAAAATATACCAAAGGTTATGAGCTGAGTTAGTGCAGATTATACGCTATAAATGGTGTTGTGGTATGTTTAAGTGTGAGTTCACAGCAGCTTTGTAACTGCTATCAAATGGTTTGATTTAGTTTGAGTTGAAAATATTAAAAGCTCATAGTCTAGTGTTTTTTCAGCAGCACTCCTGAAGATTGAATTCGCAGTTTTATTAGTTGTTTAGTTGTGTTTTATGGCAGTGCCAACAGAAAAGAATTACCAGTGCCCATATTGTTTTTAGAGAGTTTTCGTCACATATCGATTGTTTTTCACTTTAATCATGTCATAGACTTTTTGAAAGATTCATATCTGAAGTATAAATACAGATACTACAGTTAATCAAGCTAAACTATTGGGGCCTTTCCACTGCTGGAACTACTTCCCCTAGGAACTAGGAACTTTTTGGAGGCTGTTTTAGATGTTTTTTTTTCTTTCTAATAAGCTCGGAAACATCAATGGAAAAGAGTGCATTGTAGAAACGCAGACAAGTGAAGAAACCTTGTAGTTCTTTGGGAAAATGTTCCTGGGACTAGAACGTCTCAGTTTTGGTGGAAATATGCTTATTGGCTCTCAGTCCTAAGTAACGCAGATCAAGTGGTTAGACAGGTAATCCCCCAAATGTGAGATGTTATACACTGATATTTAGAAAGAACAGCTAAACATATACACAGCCCTCTTTGTGAAGTTTACAATGTCTCATTGTTGCTAACGCAGTCTGACAGGTGTTGCTTTTACATATATCATTTATCTGTGGTGGTGTTTTTAAAAAGTACAGTATATCAAGAGGCATTTTTATATCATCACCCTCGTATGTGTTGCTGATGTTGGACACACCTGAAGTACACACATTACACAAATGTCTTCCATTTGCTGCCAGTATGACAGCTGCGCGGTCTGTCTCTTCGCTGCCATTCATGCCCGTTTTGTTTTTAAATCGTGACACAACACTAGTGTAGACTGTGACAGGTCACTGGAATGACTTTAAATCTCCTGGTTAGGGAGGGCTCAGTGTAGAGCTTTTAGCAGTATTTGCTAACTTGACTGGAAATATGCAAACAAATAGCGAAGAGATCATTTCAGTTCTGTTACAAAGAGATTAGTTCTCAGTATTGTACTTTACCTCAGCACACAGTCATGTGTTTTTTCTAATCGTCACATATCGATGTAGAGTTGTGGCAGCAAATGGGACTTGAGCTTGTTTGAATGATGAAGATTAACATTTTGACAGTATTGATGCAGGCTTGTAGACCCCGAGGAGTGTCAATAGTGTTCTATACTTGGACCATACATACCAAGGCAGAACGGCTGAGCTAAGTGAGCAGGTGAGCAGAGCCAAGTGGAGCAGAGGGCAGGAGGTGTCATCTGTAACAGGAATAAGGAGCAAGGTTTGTGACTGAAACTCAGCAGTGAATTTAATTTACTAGGGCTACGCAATTGCTTTTATTGATTATTCAAACAAATGGGAAGATTAATCACTAAAAGAAGGGGAAAAAAAACCCCTAATCTGACTGATGACGGTGCCCAAAGTAGTATTCTAATCTTAGACCAGCAGATAACCTCACCAAATAATAATTAACAACAAAAGAACTACTAATAGTTTAGAAAATAGCTTTTGGAATTTGGAAAATATTTCACTTTGGAAAAATGCAATCATTTTTTTTAATAGTTTTTTTTTTTTTAAATTTACTTGTTGTTTTATCCAGGGACTGATTCACTGCTAAAGCTGATAATTGTTCCATTGTTAGTGCCTACAAGACATCAGCGTGCTCACGGTGATATAAGTATTATTCTTTTTGGATAGTTTTAAACATGTTTTTCTAAAATAAAGGTAAAAGTAATGAGCAGCTGGGATTGAAACCACAAACTTTCTTATCAAATAAATAGACACGTCAAAGGTGAAATCTGAGTAAGACAGATTGTCTTTTACAGCAAGGTTCACATTTTTAATTTTTTTTTTTCTTTCTATTTTCCCATTTTGTACAGATATTCAAAGAACCTTCGTAACGCAAGTAGTGATGTAACTGTAATGTGATTACTGAATTTAGTACAGTAACTTGTTACATTACTGTGTTGATGAAAAATGTAATGGACTGATAAATAGCTAAGCATAACAAATGTTAATGAAATCTGTTTAGTATGTCTGAAAGAAAAAGAAAATATCAGCCTATATATCAAATTTTTAAATCAACAAATATCAGCATCGGTCTTAAAAAATCCTGTATCGGTCGGGCTCTGTGTGGTACCCAAGTTTTATTCTGGGAGTTTTACAATGGCAGCCCTGATTGGTCCCTAGACTCCTGTATCCTGCCTTCATTTTCTTTGTCTGCTCATGGATATTGTTTGTTGGAATAAATGTAGCGTTCAGGTGATCTCCTGAACATAACACAATATTTTGACTTTGGGTGACCTCTGTAAATGAGGATGGTTTGTGACATACACTATCTCCAGCTCATACATCTGCTCCATCAGCTGTGGGCGGATGCATGTAAAGTGTTTTAATATCAGTTGTCTTTACCCCTTGCCTTAGTTAGCAGGAGGAAAGCTGAGATCAACGACAATTTGGTCTGTAACCAGCACATATGAAAAGCGTGTTTGGTTAAAAGAATACATTAAGTGAAACCTGAACGAAGGGTGGTTCCTCACTCTTAAGTGCCTAGCAAAGGATAGTAATATTTTTACTACGACTGAGCTGCTTCTACTAACCCTTCCGAAGGTTTCTTCCATTTTCTAGCCTTGCTGCAGTCTTGATGTTCTCAGTTCTCAGTAAGAAGCAGCAGATGCTCTGAAGTTTAGAAATTGTTAGTCATCAGTGACTGAATGTATTCCTTCAGGTCCAGTTTTGTATGTAAATTTTGTACAGCTTAAACTGCCTTGGAGAATATATCACCATGAAAGGTGATTCTCAGTTCCCAGTTCATTACAACACATTTACGACTTATTTGAAGCCATGAAGTCAGAATTAAAAAAGCACAGTTACTGGTTTGGTTTTGCCCCCCCAACCACCCATGGCCTGATTTAAATTGGAATAACCTTGATTGTTGCATTATTATGATCTTTTCTCTGATCTACCAGCAGATGAGTATAACATGAAGAGCCTGTGTGATTTCCATTTCTAGACAATCACTGAATGCCAAAAAGTTGTGTGTTTTGTTTTTTTGTCTAACACAAAATGATCTTTTGATGAGAACACAACAGTTGCTTAACAAGAAGAAATACTGACACACTACAACGACTCACTCTGGTGCGAGTGTTTTTTGTTTCCTCTTGTAAAATCAAATGTTAATTGTTTTAACCCATGTACATGTGCAGACTTATAACTCTATTTTATGTGTCACAGCGGGTCATCTTGTGGTGTTTCTTGTTGTTTTCCAGTTCGGGTGCAGCTGTGACTCAACAGCTGGTTATTAAATTCTAGTGATTTGTGCCAACTGAATGTCAACAGAGCTACTGATAACCACAACCTGTGTCTGGCCTGTAGTGACGATGATGATGTGTGTGTAATATCAGAGTCTACAATAAAACTGGATGTTGATAACAGATTGATTTCTGATTATTAGTTTTGGTTTAATGTCCCTGACTGATGTATTTTTGTGCTTGCAGTGTTGTTTGGATTTATATTAAAGAATTTTTTTTCCCCCTCAAACTGAGTTTTCTTGAGTTTTTTGGGGGGGATATTTAACCTTTGCTGGTCAGCATGATGTCGGTGCAGAGTTACAAATACCTAAATACTGAATTAAAAAGCTATAGCTGCTTATGAAAAACTCATTTTGGTCTCATACACACGTGTGATGTGTAAACCTGATGAAAATTTAAGCTATTTACATATTCATAGATTCTGGTTTTCTTGGGAGATATCATTTTGATAGCCAACCTAACCAGTTAAGCTACCTGCATATTTAAGACTACGTTTACACTACTCCGGATAAATTTGAAAACGGCGTTTTCGTCTAAAAACGCTCCGCGTCCACACTATCGTTTTCTATCGTTTCCGAAGAGTTGTTCATCCACCCTGAAAACGCTTACGTTCCTGTACCGCGCATGCGTGAAACGTAAGACGATTCGACCTGCGTCATTTCCTTCTGCCGTTTATTTACTTATTTACTTTACATTCCGTCTTCTTTGAAGAAAAGCTATCTGGAGCATGTACACACTGATATTAATCTTTATTAGGGCCGTCAAAATTGAGAGCAAACAAAACAACTCCTGTACAATGCTGTCCGCCATCTTAGTTAATTGGTCACATGACTGCATCACATGACTAAAATGCGTCATCGTTTCCAAAAGCCTCCGTTTTTGCAGTCC
>VVHJ01041322.1:5615-18651 GCA_015107715.1 Tylochromis polylepis | reverse complement strand
AATATAAATTTTGTTTTTTTTTTTTTTTTTAAGAGTTTTTTTTTTTTTTTTAACGCAGTGTTTACAAGCAAGTTCACAAGTTCAGTAACATGCTTATTCATGAATTACAGACAAAAATAATCTCACTAGACTAATAGAGTAAACAGTGCTAAACATCAACATCACCTTCCAGATCATTCTGAACAGAGTGCATGCTGTAAAAAGTGATTTGAACCACTGTGTAAATGACAAGTTTTTAAAACTACATGCAGTCAGTCACTCTAAAGAGATGAGAATGGAGGAGCTGAGTCTCAATAAAAGCATAAAAAGCCAGCTCTACTCTAGAAACACTGGCTGGTGTTTCTAAAGTTGTGCTTTCTCAACCACAGTAAAGACAAAATTATTTTTAAAAAAAGCACAGGACACAGGTTTTCTTTACTTTTTGAAAGGTTTTGTACAGATGAATTTGTTATTTTGTCACCTATAACATAACCAAGCAAATGACGACACTGTGACAGCTTAAAAAAAACAGAGCTCATTAATTACCTAATGTAATATGTGCCACATACAATACATAGATTAAATTGCTATAAAAATCAGCCAATGGAATGGCCACAATCTTGTGTGCTCACAAGGATAATCAGACGTGTGTTTACATGCTTCCAATGGGTTACAGTGTTAGCATCTCTCCTGGCAACTCTGGTAGCTTACAAAAAAAACCCATTGCAAGCAAGGCTTCTTGAACTCTGGCTCAGTGATGTGACTACATGCAACTTCCAGAATGTTAGTTTGGCAAGATTTTTTTAATGCTTTTGTAAAACTAAACTTAAACTGCATGTAGATTTTAAAATACACTATAGTTTCCTCTGATAAACACAGGCACACAAACGTACAAACAAAGTAACTTCCACAAAGTCAAATTGAGTAGTAGCCACAGATAGTATTGCTTTTTTCCTGCTGTACAAAGGAATACATAAATCTCCACATGAAGGCTAAAAAATAACATGTTATATGTTTCTTAAGAAAAATGTCATGAAACAGTACAATAACATATTTACATGTATTTGCCTGTCCCGAAAAGCAAATAAGGGACAATTCAAATCACATCCATTCTTCAGTGCGTCTGCAGGATTATCTAAATCCAGTTCTCCACTGATTCAATTTCATTTTAAAATGTTGTCCTGCAAAACACGGGAAACAATTTACTCTAGTAAATAAACACTATCAGAGCATATATTATGTTGATAAAAATGTGTCATTGGTACCTTAAACACAAAACAGAGACATAAAATAATGGTACAGTCCTAAGAAGGGGATAACTAATTTCTCCATTACAAGTTTTTCAGGTTACATAACAGTTTAAACTTATGACGTAACGATTAAAACAGTACGGGTGCAGTCCAGGTTCACTGGCTAAACTGAACTCTTGGCAGTGGGAGAATCACACTACCTGTGAACCATCTCACACAAACTACTGAAGATAAAGAGCTACTTGGGTGACAAGGGGTCGCTATAAGTCTGAATGTTTGATTTGGCAGAGTTTCTAGGCTGGACGCGCTTACTAACACATCTACAAAGGGATCTGTGTCTCCTCCCAAGATCGAACCAGGGATGAAGACCGCTAGATCTGATTTATTTAATGATTAATTTTACTAAATAACTCATCAGAGTAAGCTTAAAAACTAACCGACCAACACAAAGGAAGTTGTTGGTTTGGCTACATTGTGTTAAAGTGTCCAAAAACTCACGTATAAACTCTGCAGCAGTTTGCATCACACACAAGGTGCTGCTATCTAAAAGGGGGTGAATGTGCCTGCATTAGAATGGTTTATCAACTTTATTGCTTAGAGTTGGATGATCTAAGTAGGAACATATAATGTTTGGCATAATTCCACATTTGATCTAATAATATCTAATAGCAGCAAGCACATTCAAGCATAACTTCAGCTGCTGACCTTATTGCTCGGGTCATGCTATCTAAATACTTCTTGTCCTGAGATCACCAACTCACAAAGTTCTACGTCAACTCACAGTTTGTTGTTATTTCAACAGAACAGACTAATACAAGTGAAGTGTGCTCCAAACACTGACTTAGAGCAACCACAGGATGAAAGACTCCCTGGAGATACAATACATGATACTGCTCAGTTATTGTCATAAAGTAATTAGCAAATCAAACATAAAGAGACACTTTAAAACACGACAACTCACAAACAATCTAGACTGTTTTTCATCGAAAGAAACAAAGTGCCAACTTACCCTTGCTGATGTGGAGCAGTTAGATCAAATACTGATCCATACGTCACTGACAAATTCACCACAAAGCCTCCCGCTCCACAGCAGACAGGATTTAAAGGAAAAAGTCACATGCATATGAAATGACCCAAAAGTAGCCCTCTCTAGCTAAGTACCATGTAAATATATATGCAAATACACATAAACAGTTGCTGTGCAGATAGCAAGCACTAATCACTTTTACAAAGAAAATGGATCAGCAGAAGATGGCAGCACCATTTCTACCATATCTCAGAAAGAAACAAACAGGTGGACCAGCATTTCTGTACTTCACCCAGGGGGGGTGAAAAACTTTAACCAATGCAAGACACAGAACTCATTATGGTGATGGGCGCGTTATAGACGATTACACGTTCCCCTAGTTAGTCTGCAAGTTTGAAAGTTCGAAAGCATTTCAGGTTATTACGGCTGTTTTAGGGTTGATAACGGTGAATTTCTAATACCTTTCCTAAAATTTGTTTCCTTTCTTGTACGTCTTTCTACCAGCAACCTCTATAAATTTAAAAGGGTTATTTTTAGATAAAAGGTAACAAATGGAATGCTAGTAGTTATTTGCAGCCAGCTTATATTATTAACAATGTATAAGGAATGTGACTATTGTTCAAAACTGAAACAATAGTTTTTTTCTTTATGAAGATGTTTTTGTACTGCGTGTCCTACATTTTGTTTTTCTTTAACATTTCAGAAACTACATTTTTTAAATTTATTTCATTCACTTTTATGTCTAAAATGATGTTTAGTCTAGCAGAAGTTTGCAGACTATATATCTGTCTACATCAGGGGTGTCAAACATAAGGGCCAGGAGCCAGAATTGGCCTGGCAAAGACTCCAATCCAGCCCACTGTGTGTCTTTGAAAATGTGTAGGACGGCATAAATACTAGACTTTTAACTGCATGCTCTTAACTTTTCCTGCAGCCATACCAGATAAAAGTAATTAAGTAACAGAGAAACAATTAAATGACAGAAATGTTCCTGTTTTTTCACTATGTACCTTAGGGTGGTAAGAAAAAAAATAGCTTCAATTAACAGAAGTCATCCGTTTTATAATTACAAGATGGTCTGGCCAATGAGCTACCAGAATTTTTTCTGCAAGTTTACACACTTATTTCTTACATTTTGAACCCAAAGAGTCACACTGACAGATTTCTTTTATCATGTACAAAAACTGAGACATACAGTTGAAATTGCACTCGTTTGTCTTTTATTAACATATCTTTGGGATTTAATGTGTTGTTAAACTTCTTTACATTGACAGAAAAAGGAGTCTCAGTGGCCTCGCCTTGCAGGACAGTTGTTGTGATTTGGTGCTATATAACTAGAACTGAATTGCACTGAATTTTTTTTTACTGGTACACACATTAAAGTGGACCGTGTGTGCCCCACAATGCAAAATGTGTTTGATATCCCTGATCTACATGAGCCAAACGATGAAGATGCTACATATGACTTTATGCAAACATCATGTACATATATTAAATTTATTTTTAAAAATGTTTGACCCGATATGAAACGCCTACACATATTTATAGTGCAGCGAAGGGTGAAGCCACACGTTGTGCAGCGTGCTGCTTACGGATGTTTTTGTCAGTCACGTGACTCCCATTTACCCACAAAAGAGTGTCAGTTAGGATACAGCGACCAATCACTTCTTTCATAATGAGAAGTGCATGATGTGCACAGAGGCCTCCCGCACATATAGGACAGTCAGAGCCGCAGCTCAGTGGTCTATGAATTTGTACGCTAGCATTATGGTTGCTAACTCCTTTTTCCCCATTCATGTTACTTAGCCACTAAGCAAGTGCTACCTAGTCTTGGGTACGTACACGGACGAAATGCCCACTCGGCGGCCTGTTGTGGAGATAATCTCGTGCCGAGGCCGGATATGGTCCACAGGGTCGGGGGGTTAAGTGTCCAGGAGGAGGAACAGAGCAGGGCCCTGTGAGTCTAAAAGGAGGGCCGTGAGGCGGTGGAGGTCCGAACGGCAGCGGTGGCGGCGGCTGGCGGACAGGTTCATCCGGGCGATACATGTCTGTGTTCAAGAGGACATGCAACTGCTGTAACGCTGAATGACAGACGCTCTATTCAACCAATTGTGCACGCTTTGCCACTGCAAGTCTCATGGACTGCAACTTCCGCCGGAAAGACAACAAGTACACATCCGGAATAATTATTTCAAAATACAGGCCACTGTTTTTCTTTTGGTCAGAGCTTAGGCATTCACTAAATGTTTAAGACTGTAACGTCATATGCTCAGTTTTTACCATAGGGATATTTAAATTATATACCCTGTATATAAACAAAAAGTTTTATCTTGCATTAAATCAATGCCATGATGTAAGTAATTATTTTGCACTGTTATGGATATACTGTAAATGTGTGAACCGCTTTGTTAGTCATTTATTAAGTGTGTTTCCTGCTGTGACCCCAACTTGTCTTGACTTGACACTATCAGTATTTACTAGGCTATATAATTGTGAATTGGTGTCAGTGGGTTAGTGAGAGTGTGTATTTCAAGTAGGAACCTCAAAACAGCTCCTTGAAGCTGGCTTCAGAAGCAGGTCAATGCACAATTTTATGACATTAAATAGCGTGTTTATAGCCCGGTACCAAAAACATTTAGCCTCTATGGATTCTCCCTTTATAACAACTGTACAGTGGGTCATAGTTTCTATTCTAACTCATGCAATAAGATACTGGTAAGGCTTAAAAAGACCAAAATAGGTTGGCTCCAAAAAACAAAACAAACAAAGAAAACAAAAACAGTGTGGCAGCAGCAAAACACAAACACTGACTCCAGAAACCAATGGCTGAAGTCACTGTGTTTATGTCTGTCTTTTATATACAGTATATGGCTGCAATTAAACATGTCCCTAATGACCCAAACCAGTTTAAAAAAAAAAAAAAAAATCAAAAACTGGTGTGTGGAACATGAAAATGTACTCAAACGACCTTCACAGTCACCAGATCTCAATGTAAAAGAGCACCTGTTGGGTATGGTGGAATGGGAAATTTGCCTCATGGACGTGCAGTCTGCATTGTATGGGGCCAGAATTACAGCAGTTACAGAATGTTTCCAGCACCTTGTTGAAGAATTAAAGCAGTTTTGAAGGCAAAAGGGGTACAACTCAGTGCTGACTTTGCAGACAACACAGGAGAGGAAGTGGAGAAGGTGTCCATGTCAGCGAGGACCTTAAGTGAACTGTTAACTTGGCTCCAGAGGTAAAAGGGCCACCTCTCTGCAACCGCTAGTCTTTTTACCACTGCTCAAAATAAAGCATTCTATCATACTGTACAACAGCTTGGTATGGAAACTACACAGCACCTGACAAAGCCGCCCTCCAGAGGATTATAAAAATACTGGCAACCACCCCTTCGCCTCCTAGTAGAGACCCCTATGGTATCAGTTTAATTCTGAGATTTTTAGTAGATACACTTGTGGTATCAATTTGAAACTCCTACAGCTCCCTGTTGTAGGGTTCTTGCACAAAGTGAGGTATCCACAACGCCAGCCCAGCGTTACAGCAGGGCCTGCAACATTGTAAAGGACATTACCCATCCATTTCATCAGCTGTCCTCTTTGCTGCCATCTAGAAGACATTACAGGGCTTGAAAGACCTGCACTTCCAGATTCAGGAACAGGTTCTATCCAACAGCCATTTATTTATTTTAAAAAGCATTCAGGTTAGTCTGTATTGTCTTAAAACAATCCAAATTATAATAGTATTTCTCTTAAGCATATTGCATACATAGTATTTTTTTATATTATTACAGTTTACTTTATTGGGAATGAGTGCTATGCCATTCTCATTTGTTCAAGAGAGACAAATTTAATTGTATGCTCAGTGAGTGTATAACTCAGTTGTGAATAACGGGCAGTGATGCAGAGAGTTTGTGAGGGAATGTCCCCATCTGAGTCCACGTGATGTAGATAATCAAGACCACTGAACCTGTGACACTCTCGTTTCAGCTTTTATTGCTCATTCACACATCCATGCAAACCTTCCAACACCCGTACCTGTATGCACTCAAGCTTCCATTAGCAGTACAAGATGGTATCGTTTTGTTTTTTTAAATAAGTAACAAAGGAGACTCCAGTCAGATTAACTGAAACAAAATTAAGAGACTGGAAAATGATGCTTTTTTTCCTTCAAGTAATTCTCATATTCACCAAAATTAGAAGAATTTCAAGAATCCTGTAATATCAGTGTGCACGTCTAATTTCAGATACAGCAAGTGCAGACACACTGAAATTTTAGGGACCTTTCATTTTCGAAAAGAATGTCCTCAATAAGGCAAATCAAGCAGAGTCCAACACGTCGACTAACCACTTATAGCAGAGCTATATGAAAACAAATGAAAATGCAGAGGGCTACTTTAGAACTGCCCTGAATAGAGACCATAACAGTCTATGGTGAAAAATACTACCTGTATATTTATAATGTCAGCTTGTAACCATCCTGACAGTTGAAGATCAGCTGATAAGGCATTTTAGATGAGTTCATGAATGAAAAGCAGTCGGCGTGGACTCTGCTGTGCTGCCCTGCGCTGCCTTCAGCTAGTATAATGTCTGCCTTGACTAAAGCCAGCCTGGCTGTAATGCTGCCCACCGTGTTGGAAGAACTGTTCAAACTGTCCTCCTTGGTTAAAATTCTGCCCTCCTCTTCCTCCCCAGCCCCCTCCTTGTCCTCCTCCTCCCCTCCCTCCTCTTCCCCTACCCCCCCGACCTCCACGACTGCCTCCTCTGTCTTGGTAATGACCGTCATGGTAGCCACCACCGCCGCCTCCTCCTCCTCCTCCTCCTCCTCCATGGTAGTTAGGATCCTGGAAGCCTCCTTGGTGGTTTCCTCCATAACCTCCTCTTCCTCCTCCCCCATGATGACCTCCTGTATCCTGATAGTAGCCCTGGTTGTAACTGCCTCTCCCTCTTCCACCACCGCCGCCTCTATTTCCTCTCTCCCCGTGTCCTCCTCCCCCACCTCCCCTCTCGTAGCCCCCACGTCCACCTTGAGAGCCGTGATCGTATCCTCCCCTGCCACCCCCGTGCCCACCGCCGCCGTAGTGTCCTCCAACTTGGGGAGCATCTTGACGCTTCTGCCAGGTGGGCATCTCTGGAGGTGGAGGCTCAATCTCGCACGGCCGACCTCCCCTGTCTGGTACTCGGCCCATCAGAACCTGAGGAGAGGAAATGTGCTGAAATCAAACAGCTGCGAGACACTTGGCCACAGCACCGCTCCATGTGAGATGTGGATGACCAGGAGAAACATGTCAAACTAAAACTAAGATTATCAAATATGATTTGGTCAAAAAGTTAATGTTACTGTGCTGAACAGCACTATAACAGTCAGTATTAAATCAACGCCTTTTACGCTGAAATAAAAACAGTAAAAGACGTGAAAAGGAAGAAGGGCAGGTGCTGCACTGATGAACCCACCTTATTGATGGCACAGGCGGTCTTCTCTCTGATCTTGCCGCTGCTTGTGCGGAGGATCTTGGAGAAGTCTTGGCGAGCGGCAAGAAGATGAGCAACAGAGACTTTACTTTTGTTGCCAAGAGCAGAACGCAGTGGAGGATAAACTTTACTCAACTTATCAGCATGTGTCTGAAGAGAGCACAATAAAGCACATAATCCACAATGGGACAGTAGCACATTAGTGGTATTAGTCATATACTTTGAAAAATCAATTGGCAGAAAATAATCAACAATTTGAAAAGATGATTACTATTTTCATCAGTGAATTTCCTCTGGATTTCAGGTTGTATCCATTCAGGAAACCTCTAGACTGTGGCAGGAAATTCTCACGGTTTTTCATTATTTTCACATAATTACTTATGAAAAGCTGTGGTTGTTACTTCATCCGGGCCTTTTCATATTTTCTGTCACATCTCCTGTTCAGATACTCATATTAAACACAACCAAAATTTAAATGATGAGCTCAGTGTAGGTTTATGTGAGCCAAAAGCTCAGGCACATCAACCCTTCTGTTTGCAAGGGGAAGCCAATTAGAACAAATGAAAGGTGACCAAAACAGCTGGTTTCAGATAAAGGACAAACTGAGAGGCAGCACAAACGCCGGTAAAAGATAAATAAGGATTATATTGGTTTTAGCCCAACCTCTTACAACCTCTTCCTTAAGTGGACTCGTCCCCCGCCTGAGAAAAATCTTGATGAGTTTTAATTTGTCTTCCGAGCACCTTTGCCCAGACCCCCAGAGCACGTCTGGGCAAAGAGCAGTGCATATGTACAGGAGAGGCCTCTGTAGACCCACAGTGCTCCTGTTTAAAAAGCTTCACATTTGCTTCACACTTGGCAACGTGGGATCCTCCTACCAAGTACCTTTGCTCTATCAGACCAACCGAAGGACTGCACCGTCACGTCGAGACGTTTCAACAGCATCTTCCTTCTCACTTCATACTCATTCACTAGTGTTTGGTTTATAGCCTCAATTTTTTCCTAAGGTAAAAAAAATGAAGAGAAAAGTAAGGAGACATCACATAGTGTTCACTGACTGTTCTGCATTTCTCCATCATTTTTACTTACCATGTGCATGGGTCCAAGGGGCCTCTTTAACAACGGCTCCCCTACATGATTCGGTGGAACGCGACTAAGGGCTTCTTTCAGCTGAAAGGAAAAAGAGAGCATGTGCAGATGTGTGTAAGCTGAATTGTAAAAGTATCTGCTTTCGGGGAAACCCCCCCCCCCAAACACAACACTTTCTGAGGGCAGGAATCCATTCCCTGACTTCAGATTGTCAGCCTCATGGTTGGTTGTTGCAAAACATTCATTTCTCTCAGTGTTGCTGACAGGCAGCTCACATCCTTCCTTTGCCTTTAAGCCCACATTTTAAAACTTGTTTACTCATTGCAATTTTCTGCGTTTTAGAACTTTCTCAAATGGACTCACCAATCAGTAAAATGTAAAGACACAAGTACCATACTTATACACCTATGTTTTATGTTAAATGCCAAAAGGAGTGAAAACAGTGCTGAGCAGTACTTTCATGTAATATCAGCTTCTACCACAAGATGGTGTAGCATCCACTCAGAAGTCAAACTGGAGAGGAAGAGCACCGGGACATGACAAGTATCCATGCTTAATTCCAAATGATAAAAACAACATGTCCACATGAGAACAGCTTTCTACAGCTTTGGAGATGAAAGCAATGAATGATGACGCTGATTACAAGGTTTCTTCTAGACTGGTAACATGGAAGCCATAAAGCAATGGCTACATTAATAAAGTGCTAATGTTTCCCAAATGGGTTTCTTCTTGTTTGCTATTTTAGACAAAATACCCTGCATGCGATTACCTTAATTAGACTTACTTCACTGTGGGATCTCAGAGCAAACATTTTCTTTTTTTCTTGCTAGAGGGTGGGCAACTACACTAAATATTTCTGGAAAAACACTGCCCCCTGGTGGTGATAGTTTGGGTACATTTTGCAGAGGTTAACAAAATAAAAATACAAGGTTTTGTGTTTCTCTGTAATGCGCAAAATCCATTTATAAAATTCTGCCTCAGTCCTGAAACTTTTATGTTTATGACCATTTTATGTTTATTCACTGCAAAACATCTATATTTCAATCATTTATCTCATATGTGAAAACTGGTAAATTAGCAGCAGTGGGAAATCTTTGGCGTGGGGCAGCCTTGCATGAATGTTACAAAGTCTTCCTAGAATGCTGACACAGATGAGATGCCATCAGATGATGACATATTAAATAATGATCACAAACATTTATAACCGCTCGCCTCAATTACTGCAATGCACTTTTCATCGGAATCAACCAGGCTCGCTTACGGCTGGTACAAAACACCGCTCAATTTTTTCTGGTGCAAGCGAGAGCACATCACTTCAATTTTAGCGTCCCTTCACTGGCTGCCAGTTTGTTTACGAATTCATTTTAAAATCCTTTTATTTGTCTTTGTTTCTTAACGTTTCTGCCCCATTTTATTCGTCTGAGCTGCTGCACCCTTTTGTCCCGCCTGGTTCTCTCAGGTCAGCAGACCAGATGCTTTTGCTCGTTCCAAAAGCAGCTGTAAGCTCAGAGGTGACAGAGCTTTTACAGCTGCTGCTCCTTCACTCGCCATTTTTAACTCTCGCTTAAAAACACACTTTTACTCCCCGGCCTTCGACCCAGTGTGAGATGTTTGTGTTCTTATGTTACTTTTATGTACTCGTTTGTGTTTCTATATCTTTTACCTTCTGGCCTGTGTTTGTCTTTTATATTTGGTGTTATTGTACAGTTGTTGTTTTTAAAAGTGCTTTACAAATAAAGTGGTATGATCAGGTGTGCTGTGGAAGATTATCTGGTTCCACCTGATTAGCACTCTAAGCGACCGGCCTGAGTCACGGGCAGATCAATTACATTCTCTTCCACTAGAGGGCAGTACAACTACCTGCTCTAATTAAATAGGTTGCCAACTGCCAGTAAAACAGAAAAAGATGAAGAAGAAATTACATAATAATAGTCATGCTGTGAGTGAGACAATGCAGCAAACTCATAGCATAGCAACAGATAAATATTTGAAAAGAAAAAGTAGTCAGTCTGACCTGGGTCCTGGAGAAAACTCCGACCCAGATGAAGGCCCTAGCATGAGTAGTGGTCAGAAGAAAGCAAAAAGGTATACTGGGGACAAACAGAGCCAATTCCGCTATGCCTGGTGCACGGGGGAAATTATCAATATGCTTTTTGTGACATTTTTGTTGGGTGGTGTGCCGTGTGATTTTTCTAATGTGAAATATGTGTCGTGGCTCCAAAAGGTTGGGAAACACTGGCATAAACATTTATCTGAAATGAAATTATAATTTGATGCCAAAAAAGGCCACCAAAAATAGACATTTACCTTGATTTATCACAACACAATGTAATGTGGTGTAGCTCTTTTTTAGAGACCATGGGTTTAACCCTACTTTATAGTGGACACCACCTCTGTGTGTCTAACTGACCTTCTTCTCTATGCCACTGAAGAACTGGAACATGGTGATGTTGGCTGGAGGCTTGGACATGCCCAGTGACATGCAGATGCCCTTCAGTTCCTGGAACACAGGGCTGCCGGACTCCTGGGCTTTCTTCTGAGGCTTGTTAACCAGGATCATCCTCGACGCCTCCAACTCAGACACCAGAAACGCTGAAACACAAAAAAATGGATTTGAGTACATTCTTATTGCTGTGACAGCGAGCTCAGGTTTCTGAAAATCACATTTAAAACAAATCAGCTACACTTGAGTTTTACAAGTCGGCGCTAACCAGTGTTTTGAGGCCAAGTCAAGATAGTGAAGCAATACTCTACCTTCATTTACTTCCCCTCTGGAAAGCAGCACAAGTTAAACATGTCAGGGTGAAAACTGTGCTGAGAGCCATGGCCGTGTTCTGTCCAGACAGGTCAGATCCAGTATCCACTGCTGATTTTCCTGCCATCATCAAACTATGTTCATACTAGAAGTTCAGTTTAGATTTATTGCTTATTTTTTTTTATTCCTGCCCTGCCACAGACTGGTGACCTGTCCACTGTACAGCACCTTATGACAGCTGGGAGAGGGTGATAAGCAGTTAAGAAGATGGGAAGATAAACACATTCTTGTAATGTGTCATTTTTTTCTGTAATGTGAAAATCATCAGGATCCAATTCTGAACTGACCTACAACAAAACATGAAGCCAGTGGACCTCAGTGTTTAAAGTATAATTACTTGGTTTATGTGCTGTGGAAGTCAGGAAATTCAGAGGCTGATAACATGAATGACTACATTAATGCTGCGTGAATTTCAGTGACTGCACAGACAGAGCTTCCAGATTTATGGATCATGTATGAGAGCAATCCACAGGGGAAGAAGTAAAACTAGATGAAAGCACATACCAGAAACAAAGACTTTTCTAAATGCAGGATATTACTGGTAAAGCTGCCCTACCCACTCCAAGCCAACAGGTAAAACTTGACACCTGCCTAATGTGTGGGCCTTTAAAGCTCATAAACACCCACAGTGAAGCCTTCACTTGTTTTGCCTGCAGTGTGAGCATAGTGTGCAAGACTCACATCTTTCCTCTCCTCTCACTTTTCTTGCTTTCATCCACATTAGACATTTAAATACAGAAGACATGTCAACATTAGGTGGGCCTCTATCACAGCCTGGGCGTGTCTGAACAGTTCACAGAAAGTGTCAGTGTAGATTTAAGTTGCTCTTTAAAGAAAGGCGTGGTTACTTAAGAGCGTTTTTCATACTTATAAGCAGCAGGCAGTCTGTCCTGTTCAAGAACCTCTGGGTAATGTCTCCACTGGTGAGGACAGAGTATGGACAGGTGAGCTCTGACAGCAGGCCGCTCATCTCCAGCTGGAAGCCCTCCGCCTCACTCGGGCCTGGAACGGGTACAAGAACAAAAAGCACTATATAAATGATGGCTTTTAGAAAAGAAGTTGGTTAGATCTCACTTCATTAACTTAGGCATGATACCCACGAACATGCACTGAAATTCAAGGCCAGAAAATAAGGAAAACTGGAATAGGTGTTCATTAATAATCTGCTGTACAACTATTCTACAGTTATACTTTACATTTGTTAGAATCAGGAACAGCTTTACTTCCTAGTGAATGAGCAGCGCTTACAGTTGGTAGCATGGACATTTTCCTCCAGCTTGCAGTAGAGTCTGAGCTCTGAGACGATCCAGGCGCAGATCTTGGTAAACTCAGGTGAAGCTGCCCCTCCACTCACAGCAGATTCCAGAGCTCCTTCTTCCAACAGAGGACCTTGGTACCTACACTCAAT
>VVHJ01041283.1:0-22078 GCA_015107715.1 Tylochromis polylepis | reverse complement strand
AGGGATGTAAGAAAATATCGATACAACGAAATATCGCGATATTTCGTGCAATGATACTGAATCGATATTCAAAATCAGTGTTATCGATTTTTTTTAAATGAAAAATTACATGCACTTACTGTTTTTACTTTTGTATGTTGCAATTCAAACTCCGGCCACTGGTTTGCAGTTTTTACCGCCTTTACTTTGACGTAAAAACAAGGTCTCGCGATAACTGTAGAAGCGTCTAGTTTGCCAAAACCAACGAAGTAGAACAGTGGATGTGTAGCCAATTGTGCTAGCTAACTGATGACTGAAGAGGAGAGGATACAGCCGGCCCCCGCAGCTTTCAAAGCTGATGTGTGGACTTATTTTGGATTTAGGACAAAAGAAGGCGGTAAAGACTATGACAAGAGCTATGCGGTCTGTAAAATCTGCACCGCCAGAGTCAAATATTCCGGTAACACAACAAATTTACGAACACACGTGTCTAGACACCATAGCGACGTAGCATCAAATGCTAATTTTGTATCGCCAGATTCTTGCCAATACACACCCCTAATAACCACTGAGAAAACACTAAACATGTAAAATCTCTGATATGAGAATGTTTGACATTTTGGTTGAGTCTCATAAGCACTTTTATTTAGATGAGTAAATTCCTTTTTTCAGGTTGTACTAAAAGTGTTCCATTGATGGACACTGCAGAGCTGTACTTTATTTTAATAGCACTTTACATTGTTTGTTAATGTTTACTTGGATGGATTCTTCAAGCAATTTCATTTTTGATCTATATTTGTTTATGTTAAGGTCACATAAAAAGTGCTTTGTTTTGATGCTCCATAGAGCAGTTTTTGGATAAGTATTTTACAATCATAGTACTTAGAAAGACCTCAGTGTTACATGTTTACTTTTTTCATGTTAAAAAAAATACTTGATATTTCAGTAAAGTAGTTTTTGTTTGTTTATTTGACATGACTTCTAATAAGGCAGATGTTAATTTCTCCATTCATTTTGAACTTAGAGAGAGTGTTTTTGTTTCAGATGTTTCATGTCAAGCATTTAACAGTTTGGACTGTTTACTGTGAGTTTTCCTAATTAAATTCAGTCCTACTAAACACAAATATCGTCTGGCTTTTAGTATCGCAATGTATCGTATCGTCTACCCTGTATTATGATACATAGTGTATCGTCTACCCTGTATTATGATACATATCGTATCGCCAGATTCTTGCCAATACACACCCCTAATATATATATATATATATATATATATATATGTTTAAGTAGGTCATTAAAAAAAAGTGAGTAGCATGGTTGTTTTCTCATAGATTTCTATACTGACCGATAGCTCTTTACAACCAGTTGTCTCCTCCTGGCCACTAGTTATGAAGTTATGCATTTGTTTCAATTTTCAAGCCCACACAGTTTTCACACAGTCTCTAAGACTTAAAAGTCTTACCTCAACTAATGCAAAGGTCTGGAAAAACTTGAGAGTCCTTGCTATACTTCTGTACAGACCCTTGTGTGTGCCTTTCTGTATGTAGAAGCGTATCATTGCCATGGCCAAAACCAGCCACCTGCAGACAAACAAATATCACACAAGGGCACTGCTCAGCAAAACTGAAAAAGAGAAAATTGGTGTAAAGGACAGACATTTTTCTGGAATGGAAAAACACAAACAAAAAAAAAACTGCGATACAACTGGAAATCTAATCTCTTAAATCTAATTTAAGCCACTTAGTCACCTCATAATAACAACATCAAAAGGAAGATGAAAATATGAATAGAACAGGAAACTTATATTAACACGTTTGAGAAAATATTTTGTATATAATAATATAAAAACCTAACACTGTCATAAAACTGGTGTTTGTGTTTTCCACAAGGCCGCAACCACAGTTCAAAAGGTATGCCACAATTTCTGATGGTAGACAAATGTATATTATGTTTATAAGTATACATGTATCAGAAAGTTATCCATAAATAATGTGAACACTGGAATAAACTTGCAACTAAAATCCAAATAATAAAGAGGACAAAATGGAATAGTTCGAGAAAGCAAACCAAAGCTGCAGCATTTTACGTTCAGGTAATTGTAACTGCACTTTCAGTTTGTTTTATATGACACCATTACAGTCATTGTAGTTCAAAAATATTTTTAAAAATTAGCAGCAGCTACAAACTCTCTGTGCAGTACACCAGCTTGATTCTATGCGTAAGTGAAACCATATAAAAGAAGACTGTCCCGTTGATCCATCCCCTCCCTCCTTCCTGCATGTTCCGAGTCTGCTCCAGGGCATCCTCCCAGTTGGGCAAGACGCCAACACCCCACCTAGGACGAGGAAGCATCCTAGTCAGATGCTCAAACCACCTCAACTGGCTCCTTTCTGATGTGAGGGAGTAGATTTTCCCTGACATTTAAAATTTGGAATTATTGGATTAAATCTTTGAGTTAGAGTCAGGGCTTTTTTAAAAACAGGATACACACTCTTTAATGACCTTTGGTTTTGGTGAATTTAGGAATGAGGCAACTGTAGAACATGATAGTTCTAATAATATAGGTTCCAATAATAATAATAGTTCTGCATAAAAAACCTCTAAGACCTCACAATTTTAAAAAAACAACAACAACATATTATCAAAAATAAATCCAGTTGCAATGTTATAAAAAAACTTTTAAAAATCCCTGCACATCCTCTCTGCACAGTAGATAGGATGAGCAGCCAATACAATAAGCGTCCTCACTGAGCTGTTTATAGCCACCAGTGAGTACATTTTAGTTGATTTATAAAAAGGATCCGATACTGATAAGCGGAGCTCAAGTGAAGCCTTCTTAATGCATACTGTCGTTAAATGTCCTCATAAGGAAAACCTATGTTTGACTGTACACGTCTTTCCCCAGGGACGCACCAGCTGTGACATTCTAGGCCAACACCAGTGTTTGAAATGATGACCATGTTTCATTTCAGTTATTCAGTGTGTGGCCCTTCTGTTCATTTACATTATCAACAGGGCTGTGAAAAACAATTCACCCAATTTCCTATTTTTTTTTGTGCATATTTGTCACAAATTTTAATATTAGACAAAGAAAAACAAAGAAGATACAAAGTATAGTATTTAAATGATGACTATTTTATTTATTAAGAGGGGGAAAGCTATCCAAATCTGCTTGGCCCTATGTGAAAAAGTAACTGGACCCTAAACCGTGTACCTCAATCATCCCAAAATATCTCAAACTGATTTCAGTCCAGACTTTGACTAGACCACACCAAAACCTGGATTGTTTTTCTGCTGTATAACCCAAGGGTGCTTGAGCTTCAAGTCATGAACTGATGGCTGGAGATTCTCATTCAGGATTTTCTGGTAGAGACCATCAATTACACCAACTCGTCCTGGTGCTGAAACAACAGAGCAGCACCAGACCATCACACTACCACCACCATGCTTGACTGTTGCTACGATGTTCTTTTTATGTAATGCTGTGTTACTTTTATGCCAGACGTAACAGGACTTGAACCTTCCAAAAAGTTCAGCTTTTGTTTCATCAGTCCACAGAATATGTTCCTGAAAGTCTCGGGGAAAATGTTTTTTTGGCAAGACGAGCCTTTGTGTCCTTCTTTGTCATCAGTGGTTTTCTCCTTGAACTCTCCCATGGATGCCATTTTTGCCCAGCCTCTTTGTTATTGTTCAGTCATGAAGTCTGACCCCGACTGAAGTGAGGCCTGCAGTTCTGTAGATGATCTGGGTTCTTTTGTGACCCAATGGATGAGTCACTGGTGCGCTCTTGGAGTAATTTTGGTAGGCCGAACTCTCCTGGGAAGGTTCACGACTGTTTCAAGTTCTCCATTTGTGTATAATGGCTCTCACCGTGGTTCACTCGAGTCCGAAGGGCTTAGAAATGACTTTGTATCCCCTTCCAGACTGATGGATGTCAGTGACTTTGTTTCTCAGTCGTTTCTTTAGATCGTGGCTTGATTCGTTGCTCTTTGAGATCTTTTAGCCTGCTTCACTTTGTCAAACAGCTTCTATTTAAGCGATTTCTTGATTCAACAGATCTAGCAGTAATCAGGCCTGGGTTTGGCTAGTGAAACTGAACTCAGATTTTTTGTTTTTTTAATGTGCTTATTCACAGTGAATTCATAATTTAACAAGAGGAGAATAGTGGGAGGCGGGGTTGTATATACATTTTTCCACACAGGGGCAAGTAGATTTGGACAGCTGCATTTTGTATTTACTTATCTTTGACTAACGCATGAAAAACAAGTTACTAAGTTGGACAGAGTCACAACGATGTGCAAAAATATATTCTTATTTTATTTCATGCTATTATCATCATTATTATTAAAGTTTTCAATACCCGAGGCCATGCGCCAAACTGGAAGCGCTTAGTCACCACTGATCCAGTGACCCCGACACCTCCGCTATTCTCAAGTGTTTGTCCTTTATCACAACACAGGAAGCTCTCTTTACACAAACTTATGTTGTTATTAAAAATGTGGCCATTGAGCACTTCACTGTCTCAGACCTGAGCTCCAGTGTCAGCGCGGTCCGGCTATACTTATCACTGCAACTGTCGGACGCACTGTGGGCCTTGACGCTGACACCATGCAGCCAGCCCTATTTGGACACGGCTGCTGCGCCAGCCTGCCACTTTCACCAAACACCATTCATTCATTTTCCGACACTCGAGACAAATAACGCTCGCTCGTTTCTTCGTATAAACTACCAAACTGACCGCTAAAGCGTGCTCAAACTTAATTGCGACGACGAGCTACTAAATCCAAGCGAGCTGAACAGGCACTTTCAGCAGAGACGCAGTCCTATAAACAGCAACACACGCTTACGGTTTTTTTAGGAAGCGGCTATAACTTCACCGCTTTTCTTATTAATAGGCGACAGGGGCGGAATAACGCACGTACCCGGCGGTCATGGCGATGTTGTAGAAAGTGAGCCATGCGGTAGCGAGGGTGCTTTTCGTTCTCTTCTTGTTGTTGTTTTCCTTCTCCTCAACCGTGCCGTCCTCCTCGCTGGACGCCATGGTACCGGGGGCAGGGTGGGGAAGTCAGGAAGGGAGCTGACAGCTGGGGCTAGTAGGGAGGGGAGCAGCGGGGCCATCCATCCATCCATCTATCTATCTATCCGCCCATGGATCCCCCTCTCGCGGGACTAGTGCAACAAGTGCGTGGCCTGCCGGTGAGGCAAAGGCTAGTGAAATAAAGCCAGCTTGCCACGGCTCAGTTGGTGCAGCTGAAGAAACTCAGGCTCCTTTTCACACTAACCTTGGGTCAGTGTGAAGAAGTTTAGCTACACCTTTTATCAGTGCGATATCGTCATATAAGAGGAAGAAGACCAACTTTATCAGTATGTCTCAGATTTTCTATACGATAAACTAATGCTATAGTAAATGAAAGAGATCTGTCAGGATGACTGTTTGGACTCAAACTGCAGACATCTATAATGTAATTACTTTGGTGTGGTGTGAATGGCAATAGCGGAGGCGTTTATCAGTAGGAAAGCTGTAAAACCTGTGAAAATACAGTTAAAAGTCCGAAATTTATGTCCTCCTTCACTTTTTCCCCAAGTCTTCCCATTGGCTGGATTGGAGGCCTTGCTGGTCTGATTCTGGCCCCCAGGCCTTTTGTTTCACACCCCTTGCTCTAAGTTAAGTATGTAGCCTACTGAATTGTGTTCAGTATACCTCAAACATGCACTATGAAAAATGACTGAGCGTTTTTGTCTTGACTATCAGGTCTATTTTATTTACGGCCTATAGCACATTTACACAACAGAAGCTGACCCAAACAGACAGACACATCTACATTTCAGGTCTCCAAAAAACCCAGTTTCAAAATACTTGAAAAGCTGAAAGGTGTGTTTAGTTTTATTAACTAATTATCTATATGATAAATCACAGGGATTTAGCAGTCAATAAAATGTGATCTGAAATTACAAATTGATGACAATTCATCTCATAAATCATAGCACACTGCTCTCCCCTACATAAACTGCTTTTACAGGTTAAAAGTGTCAGTATAGCTATTGGTAACGGCAACACTGGCTTTGTATTTACTTGGCCACAATTTCACCAAATGTCAAGCACATTTTGACATACTTGTCAGTTCCAGTGGGGCATAGTTGCCAAAAACAGCCCTGATTAGATATCAAATGTATCTGCTATCTGCTATGTGAGCCTTGATTTTCTCAGGAAAATCTCATACTGCAAATAAAAAATAGTTTTACTGACTTTGAGCTTTGGGGTCTGTACTTTAAGTCTAGTCTTTTCACAGTTTCTTTATTTATTGTTGATACTCAATAATTTGATTAAGTATTTAAATGATTAAGATACAACATTTTGAATCATTTCGCATTTCATCAGTATTGCACAGGGCTGTAATTGCTTGGGACTATACAGGTATCAGCCTGTACTGGACTGAGTTGTGCTCTCATGAAGGAACTGCCTGAGAAACTGCGTCGATGCAGGATCTAAAATTAGCTCTTCTAATGGCACCACGTAGAAATGTGTGCAAACCGAAGACAGCACTGAATATAGTCCATATTATCTAATCCTGATCCAGTTACTTGATCAAGTGTTCACGTGTCTGAAGATAGCAATGGCACAATGTCCAGCTGTGTGAGTTTTGCAGACACAAGTCTAAACAATTCAGCAACATTTTTACTCCATCGTCACTTTTATGCAGCTATATTGGTCTGTGGCATAGCAGATACTGTGGATGGCTTTTGAACCAAAGAGAGATAAAATTACTTCATGAATGCTTTTGATTGGTAAAGGTCTAGCTGGGCTTTGGCGGGGGGAAAAAGTCTCATGTCGCTCATTATTATGATGCAACAAATCATAATCAAGCGCCTGAATTTGATGAACAACAACATGTTGAACTGACAGCAATTTCAAAACACTAATGCATTTGTAATTGTCACAAAACAGTGTGGATTCCAAAATTTTGCAGTTAGAACACTTTGCCACTAGATGGTGATATATAAGCATGAGAGGAGTCGATGTGTTTCTAGTGGTATCTTGTTTCTTGGGTTACAGCCAGTAGTCCTAAGATGCTGATTATACTGTGGGTGTAATCAACTTCACTTATGTTTCTTATATTTGGAGAATTCCAAGGAAGAATATAAGGTACACATGATCAAAGCTGTATGGACTGTGATGCAATAAGCCTGAAAAACACTGACTGAGATGCTGTTTTTAACTCAGATTGCCCCAAAGTGATGGCTGTGCCACATGCATGTCCTTCAGGGTGTAAAGTTAGAAAAACTTTGTTTGTACGTTGTATCAAAAGAGAGCAAAGGGCCGGTCACATCACCGCCACGCCAAGGCACACAATGCCTAGTGCAGTGTAAGCAGTTGGGTGAGCAGAGAGCCAGGGCTGTGGTGTGTGGAAAATGCTAGTGGAGGCAGACAATGCAGCGTTCCGAGGCCTGACCAGCCCTCAGAGGGACAGGGGTCGCCTCACTGCGACAACAGCCCCTGTCTCCCTCCCTTCTTTTTCTTTTTGTGAGCTGCCACAGGATGGGCTCAGGGAGGACGGTGAAGTTTGCCCTGTGTGAGGTGCTGCAGTTTGCAGGCCTGTGCGTGCCACTCTTCATCGTCATGCAGAGGTTTGCCGTCATCGTTGCAAAGGTCAAAACATCAGCACAACCCCCCGGAGACGGCAGCACTGCCTACTGGTTGATCGTGGCCTCCTCTATTGCCTATGTCACCTCCACTGCCCTGCTGGTCTGGGTACCCCTGAAGTATATGGTCTTCATGAAGAAGAAATTCCTCATAGGGAGGAAGAAGTGGTGAGTTTCTCAGACATGAAGATTGAGAATTGGTCCTAGTTTTGTATCCTCAGCAGCTGGGATCCCAGTGCTGTCCCATGGGACCGAGACATATTCAGCTGGTTTGAGGCTGAACTGGCCTATGACTGGTTTGGACAGAACTTGGCTGGTTAATATCAGGCGTTAGCAATTCCTGTTATTGCCTTTAACTTCCTCCCTTGTTTTCTTTCTTTCCCTTCTTTTGTCTTTGTATCAGGAGGCCAGTGACCCTTGTTTATGTGATCCTATCCACATTACCCTGCTTTGCCTTTCTCATCGCCAGCTCTGAGGTACAACACCTCACAGATTGTTTCTCACTTCTTTCGTTTGTTACATCGGGTTTATCTTTGCTCTGATCATGAACTTTGACCTGTATGTAGCTATATTTGTAATATGAGTCAACCTGTAATTGTAGATCCTTTGTAGTCATGTTGGGTGATTGTCTTTATTCTCCAAAGAAGTTGCTAGTAACTTAAGCATATATCTATTACAACATTGCATTTGGGACCACAGTGTATGACAGGAATCACAGCACTACTGAAACAAACGTGATGAGCTGTGAGAATCCCTTTGGATCTCAGGAGAGGACTATCTAGCCTTATGGATAAGGAGCTACTGATAAACAGCTTGGTTCCTCTTCCTGTCCACACTGTCCTTGTCAAATCATGTCCATGAGGCACATTTTCACTTCCTAACTGGCTACAGCCCAGGCCTTATTTGCCCTTTTTTGTGGCACTCTTTAAAGCTCAAGCAAACCTTTTGACCTTTGCTTATCTGGTGGCTTCAGCATAAGAGCCATCAATTCTGCTAAGATGAGCAGCTCGTCTGTTTAGGGCTGTGTCAAATGTCATCACTGCAAGTGACAAATCCCAAAATGTTTATTACCATTGAGTTGAACCAGTGGGCTCTGTAATGATTAAAAGTGAGTAAATAATTACAGTACACAATCAGGCTAATGATTTTACGGTTGTTTATCCAGGTTCAGATAAATAACAACCTAAAACATGATACATTCACTGAGCTCCCCGTATCACTAGTCCTCTTCTCGCTCATCTGCATCGACGTTGTGGAAAGGATACGACACTGCAGACTGACCGGCCAGGGTGAGTGCAGCTCTCTCAACACATTACACAAATCACTCTTTGACTGCTATAGATCCTGAACTTTCTGCTGCAGACTTCTATAGTAATGCAAGCTGGGTTTTGCATTGCAGGAGCTCGGAGGCAACTGCAAACACACTGTGAACATTTCTTTACGTCACTTAAACAAAATAAAGAAATGAGGAGGATATTTCTTTGGACTGCTTCATTTCTCGGTTATCAAAATTGAGGAAATGAGCAGGATATATTCTTAATTTTTCTGAAGATAGTTCTGACGTGACAGAAGTAGGGAAATATATTTTCTTAAAAGCCATGTAATAAGACAGTTCATGTGAATTTCTTCAATTCTTCTTCTTTTGAGTCAGCAATCTTTTGATTTATTGCCTCCCTCTAAACAGCAGATTAATGTTTATATCTGTGAGACACATTATTTGTCTGATAGGCTTCAGCTGTCTCTTTGTAAATTGATTTGTCATGTTTCTCAAAAATCTGGCCAAACACCACTTGATGATAACAGCTTAAGTAACTATAATCCAAGATATTTTGTTTTCATTTTCTTCTCTTCAGCTAATGACACTGAAAGAGATGCTGACATCCCCTCCACTGTCCTCACACATGTGGAACAGGTAGCACCAGTAACTCCTATCACCCCAGCTGTGCCAGGGCCAGCTGTGCCCAGGCAAGGTGTGCCCACTCCTATGCAGCCAGGAGCAAACCAGCTCAATGACAGGAACCAGAATGGAGCAGGAGCTCGACCAGAGACCAATGGGACACTACCGGGCATACCAGGGAACAATGGGAGGCCATATGGCATCTCTGGATTGAGCCAACCATCAGGAAGCACCACACCGTACCGCATATCTCCCTATGCATACACGGGGCCTCTGAGATTCCTGTGCGCCACTGATGCCCGTGCAGACGTGTTTGTGGACAGCTTTATGTTCTGGATGGATACAGTGGAGATGGTGAGAGTGGCAGGACATCCTCTGGTCTACTACTCAGGCTGGGTGTTTCCCATCTATATCTTCAGCTACCTGTCATGCTTGCGTGTGGTGGTCATGCCCCACAGCCCCCTGCTTTCTTCCCTAGGAGTAGCCCTGCAGGATCTACCCTTCTTCTTTGTGCGCGTTGGCCTCATTGCCTTCTTTGGCTTTGTCACGCCCATCCTCTATCTGATGAAGAACTTGTTGGTCTCGCTGGCCTTCATCTACTTCAACTTTATGACCAAGTTGAAGGTCTTCAACACAGAGAGGATGTTTTTTTGAGACCAGCATTCAAGGGCAAACAAGCTTTTCCTTATTTTCTGTCATATATACACTAAATACTGTCACAACAGTGGGTGCTCATTTTAAACAGCCAAATTTGTAAATTATGGCTTCAGGCTGCTTTAAATACTCTGTTTCAGACAGCTTTATGTCTTCTATGGCTCTTCATGGCGTTATAAAGAGTCAATATCACTTATACAATCATCTCAGGCACTTAGCTTTGCCTGTGAGCACAGAAGCCCCACCTACCTGCTGTTCAAACCTTTGGTATATAAAGGGCAGCCAATCAGAAGGAAACTGACTAAACAGAGGCTGAAATGAGATTTATTTTTGAACCATGTGTCATGGACAGCTACTCAACCTCCTTAAAATAGGTGGCTAAAGCAAAGGTTTGACACAAACATGGAATGTATTAATTCAGATGGTGGCTGCACCAGCTCTTCTTAAAATTAGTCAAGTAATAGGTTAAGTACTAAAAGGACAAAAGGCCTTCTTAAATTAAAGTAGTTATTGCCAAGAGAGTTCATACCAGATGTTTACACCAAATAATAGGCTGGGTATTGAATATATGTTTTAGTGAGGAGTAGAAGAACAGTTTGTAACATGCTCATCCAGTCTGGCATCATGCTTAATAAAAACCTGTTTAATAAGAACACAATTATTGAAAATTATCACACAAAAAATCTGTCACAAATGTACAAACTTCAAAGACTGAGATTAATATGGAATGAAACTGTAATTTTCAAGGATTTTTCTATAGATTGTGATGCCACGGTGATTTTCTATTACTATATCTAAGTGTTAATGGTACAAATGGTACTTACACCTTGGTAATTTTAAGATAACTTATGAAAAAGTTAATTCTCAGACTTTGTGATGGATTCACAATTCACAGCTGGTGCAGTCAAACCAAGTATGAATTTGTGCATGCGACAAAATGCATGATGGTACTTTTCACAGGCCAAAAGGGAGCTCTTAGGCAATGGAAACTACATGTCGAGCGACTGTTGTCATGTTATGTCCAGATATACTTTTTTTTTTAACCAAGAATGGCACTTTGGGAACGTACCTGTAATGTAATGATTTTTCTACAATCATAAAGTGCAGTGAATATGTAAAAGCATAAATTCATGTTGTTTATATTAGGGTTTGTTTTTTTTTTGCTAAGTTTATATACAAAAAGAAAAACAAGTGTGAGATTGTGTCACTGATACATATATTTTGGTAAACTTAATAAAGAAACTCATAAAAAATGTTGCAACTTTCACTTGTGGGATGTTTTTTTATGCACACAGAATTCACTGGCACTGACCTCACACGTATGTTTTTTGTTTTTTTTTAACCTCTGCTTAAATGTTTTTCCTTGTAATTCATCTGGTCTCTTTCCAAATCCCCAAGAGTATGGCTTTCCTGTTATTCTTCTGCAAAAACAACTTCATCACACACAAGAACAATGATGGGGCAGAAGACGCAAAATCACTGCACCTGAAAAGTGTACCGTAATTTAATACATCGCTGACACAGCACTACGTTCACGATTATCATTTTCAGAATAGACAAAGCTGCAGAAACAAAAACAATTTCAATAAAGTAACACAAGACATTAACATGAAAAAAATACTGATAGCATACAGTAGGTACTAGATTTTAATGACATAATGCCCGCTACAGTATACACTCAGGTACTTGGACAATAGCAGGTTTTGTAATTTTGCTTCCATTCATCAATATGGTGGATTTTAAATCAACCAATCAAGACGTGACTGCAGTGCACACATGAAAAAAAATAATTTTAAAGAATTTTTAAATCCTCCATTTGTTGTTTAGGGTTTAGATCCCATCACATATGTTGTTGTCTCTTATATCCACTCCTTTGATATTCCCATCTCATGGATAGTAAGGGCATTTACCCACTACACATTTATAGGGCATATATTTGACTTTTTGTGTTCAGCTTCCTGACATTGTAGTGGTGTGAGGGTTAGCGCCATTGCCTCACAACAACATGGGTTTGACTCCACTGGCCAGCTAGGTCCTTCCAAGACTGAACTCACTCACTGCTCCTGCAAGTCAGATTGCAACCCACCTCCATTACATGCTCTTCATGCTACTTCTAACTTACCATTTAAGGTAATAAATAGCATTACTGGACATTCTTGCAGTTTGAGGCCAAAGTGGCCATATTGTCCCTCATTTCCCCAAATAGGGAGCAGGATTTCCTCTTGTCATATAAGTCTACTGAAATGTATCATCGCTGTACTGTTCATCCAAAGCCTCATGAGAAGTGCTATCCTGCAAAAACCCATCACATCAGCAAAGTGCTGATTATTCCCTTGTTCTGCCAAATCTTCTGACATCTGAAATATCTTCAAATTTAGTCTTGTATAAAACAATCTGTGTTTCTTTAACCAGTTTTAGAATACAATGGCTACTTCAGCACAGTTAAAAAAACAATGACAATGGCAATATCTTTACCACAAAAATGCCTTGGCAAAATTTAATTCCAGAATTCTCTATCTACTTTTCTTTTTTCTTTTTTTTTTACAAAAATTTTGACTTCTACCTTCTTGCCTACCCAGCCAAAAAGTCTGCAAAAAGCTTGTGGACCTTGCAGGCATTTGACCAGGTGTAAATGGCAGGATAATTTTCAGGGTGATTCAGAATGAAGGTACTGTGTCTGTATTATTGTTCCTTCATGTCACACACCTTGGCACGTACCAGACCCCTGTGCCCTTGATGGGAAATCTCTCCTACAACCTCGTCCACCACTAACAGCAAACCACACACTGAGAATAATGTTACTCTATTCAAATTCTGTGTTCCTTTGTGTCCTTCAAGTCCTCAGGATCACTGCTGATATAGGTGCGTAGCACAGATGATTTTTTTGGTGGATATTAGGCTTTTAAATGAATTTAAATATATGTGTATGTGATGTGTGTTTACACTTTGGTCTAAAAGACTAGGACCTGCAATTAAACTGGGGCAAGCGCAATGAGAGGAATGTCATGATCTACAAAGGTTCAGGAGTTTGGAGTCGCTGGAGGATACATGGGACTCAGGGCGACCATTGTTGAAAGGCATATCAACGTAGGAATTGTGGGTGCAGCAGCCTAGAAAGGCTACGATGTGCTTTAGCATTGGTGGGTGTCTTAATAGTTTACCATATTGTGCATAATTTCTTCATGCTTTAAATATTTTTGTTAAGTATTTGTGTTTCCAAAAGAAGAAAGATGATTCAGAAATTCTGATTATATTACTCTGTTCAAGAAACTCATTGCTTTTTTAAAAAAGCTCTACTACAGTAAAAAATTACAAGTTAGTACCACAAGTACTGGAAGTACTAGTGCCACTGGCAGTGAAATAGCCCCAGAGTATGATGGAGCCACCATGCTTGGCAGAGGATACAGTGACACAGTGTTCTTAGGTTTGAATAGGTTTGGGACAGGCTCCAGCTCCCCTGCAATCCTGAATTGGATGAGTGGAGGAAAATGAATGTAACTCTTTAACTCTGCAGTTACTGAGCATTGCAGTCACCAGAGCGCTGGCAACTTTTATGCACTATGTGCCTCTGGATTTGGCGATGCTGCCCTGGGCTCTGTGGGCTTCCACTACACGGGTTGCTATAAACTTTCTCTGTTTTTTAGTTTTGTGTTTCTTTGTTCTGGGTTTTTAAGGATAGCAGCATCCACTTTCTCAACAATCAATGGACTATGCTAAAAAAAAATAGAGATATATTTTTTTTGTCTCTCAGAATGTTTTGTAATAACTCTGATGATTTTATAATCCTTCTTCTAATATCTAGCTTTTATCATCCATCCATTTTTAGTCTGTTGTTTGTTTGTTGATTTGTTGTTGTTGTTTTTATAATATTCAGTCAAACAGACTTTGTACATATGTGTGTATGTGTTTATTTATCTATTTATTTATCTGTCATTTTTTAGATATTAAATCTACAGAAAGGCCTTCAACTGTTCGTAAGTTTATGGTAAGGTTAAGGTAGAGTACTGTGCTAAGTCTGGTATAAGTCTTGCACCACCACTCATTTTTTTTATAATTTGCAAGGAAATGGGAAATAGGTGCCATGATTTACTGAAAGTAGTTAAAAGTTATGGTGCCAGAAGGTAGACCTGATGGATTATCTTACAGTTTGGGTGCTTATTTTTTTTAGTTCCATTAGCTGTACTCGCAAAGGTCAGCATGGTAAACCAAGATGGTGACCATTAGCTTGTTAGCACTGCCACTGTGAGCACGCTGTTAGCATTTGGCTTGAAATACTACAGAATGGCAAAACTGCTGCTCACTTGGTTCTCTTTGTTTATGTTTAAATAGATTTTTAAAGGTACAGAAGGACAGTACCACATCGGCATGAGCGTGAATTTGGATAAATCATTTAGGTAAATATTAGGAAAAATACTAAAAATACTGGCCAACAACAGCATGGGTGAGCTTCATACAGAGAAAGTCTAAAACACATAGAACATTCATGGTGCCAGTACTTATTTCCATTAATTTGTGCCACAAATGTTAAAATTAAACACATTAATGCTCAAGAATTTCAAGTGAATAGCGCCTGTGCTAAAGAAGTTTGGGGTCTTTTTATGTGGTTTTGTCTCATGCATGTCTTCAAACAAGAGAAGGGGTTTTCCTCCACTTCGAGGACAGATAGTTAAATCTGTTCCAGTAAAACATTTTCTCATATCCATTTCCAGTGAGCGTCCCTTTGTAATTGCAACAGAAAATCCCTAAACTGATTTTGTTTACACAGTGCTACAAATTTGTTGTGGGGATCACAAAGACTGGCAGGGTGCCGGGTCATAAAAACCAGGGAGGAAATCTGGTTTCTATCATCAGCGAGAACGAGCAAGGTGTGTAATAGGAGCCGTGTTGTAATATACTGCTAATGTTTAAAAAAAAGTATACTTTTCTCTGTCTGTAAAGATTACATTTCATAAATTATTGACTCAGTTGTTTCTCGCTGTTTCCCTTCCTTAAGAATGGCTTCTTCACAGCCACCCTTCCACTAAGACTATTTCTGGTGAGGATTCACTGAACAGTGGATGACTCAACAAAAGGGCCAGATGTCTCTCTGGAAAGTCCTGTGTCTTTGCTGGATTTTTTTTTTCCTTTTTCTTAAGAACATCACTTTCAGATACTGTTGATCTGCTGTATACAGGGTTTTTTTTTTTAGACCCACCACTTCCTCTTTTTTCCTACACTTGTCCAGTTTCTTAAAAGTTTTTAAAG
Organism: Tylochromis polylepis; assembly: GCA_015107715.1. NCBI lineage: Eukaryota > Metazoa > Chordata > Actinopteri > Cichliformes > Cichlidae > Tylochromis > Tylochromis polylepis. The sequence goes on along the minus strand of VVHJ01041283.1, from coordinate 6,663 downwards.
AAACACTGCACACCATCCTGAGATATGCCAATTTTTCAGCTAATAGGTCTTTGGAAATCACCTTGTTGGTGCATTTGCCATTTTGAAATGCCATTTTATCCCTGTGAAATTGTTGTCTTTGGCTATTTCATTGATTTAGCTTTTGTGGCAGGCTTCTAGCAACAAAGTCTGTAAAGATGCAAATTAAAGAACTAGTTCTTTGCTAAATTGTCAGTTATTTGTAGAGAGCACTGTTCGTCCCTTACAATAAGTTTGGTGCCTTTTTCATGTTTTAATGACTCTTGGGTCAGTATTAAGTGGTTTAACAAACAAAAAACAAAAGCATACCTCTGAAAATGGTCAGGTACAAGGACTGGACTGACAATGAGTGAAAAAGCAGCCAATGTCCAAAGAAAAACTTTGAAAGACCATCAGAAAGCCTGGACATCTGTTGCTCAAGACAACTTTAAACATGACAAGAAAATCTGGCTACTTGGTAGCAAAATATAAAGAAACAAGTGGTGGCTAAATGCTTTTGCACAGTATTGTATTTATTGTGGCATTTCAAATTTAAGATATGTCACTGCTAAAACTGTACATTTTGCCTCTTTAGCCCACATCATTAAAACTAAACTTCTGCTGGCTTCATTGTGGTTAAAGTACTAATTGCACTCACCATAGTTGGACTTGGTGCCCTTATACTCTTCCATAAACAAATACAAAAGATATGTACCCCTGCCTGAGATAATCCACCTCTGACAACAACATATACAAAAATCCAGTCTGAGTGCCGATAGATACCAAAGACCTGGTTGCCTACACAGAGCAGAACGAGCACACTCACAAAAAGGCTTGAGAGCAGAGGCAAGCAGCACGATAAAAATCTGGTTTATCAGATAAACCAAGGATTAAGACATAAGGGTCAGCTATTTTTTCTGTACAAATTCAGGCTATTTTAATAAAAAAAATCTTCAAAGATCTCTTCAATGTCATAAATAAATAAAAATAAATAAAATGTTAATTTCATATATCTCGATACTTTGATGAAGGGGTCATTCTGATGCTTAAGGTTTTCGAACTTTAAGTGTGCAAAGTGGAAAGCTCCCATTCATTCTTCATTCTGTAGGACTAATGTATTCCTGACAGAAATTAAGTCTTAAGATTTAAGAAACTTATCTGGATCTATATCGATTGGTCTGAGCAGCATAACTTGGTGTTTCTGCAGTTTGGAACCAAAGTGGTCAAATTGCCACTCATTTTCCCCAATAGGAAGCAGGATTTCCTCTTGTCCTCTCAGTCCTCTGATTGGTATCATTACTCTACTCCTCATTCAAAGCCTCACAGTACTATCCTGCAATAGCATACATCAGCAAAGTGCTACAAACCTCATTATATCCTCATTCACTCAGGTCCTCACTGCAATCCTGTTCTTCTCAATCTCCCTTTGAATCTAAATTTAGTCTTGCACAATGCAATCTGCTCCCAGGGTTCAAGCTCCAGGCATATTTTTAGCACATAATGTCTATTTATAACAGTTTAAAGTCAATGATAACGTCAATAAAGGGAATTAATCCTGAAAAGGGTCCTTCTAATTTCTCTTTTGCTTTTCATTACGAGTCTTGCCTGACACTTTAAGTTGACTTTCATTTTCTTGCTGAATGGAGAGGTCGGATTGTTTGTTTCCTACTTCCTGACTTCCCTGCCAAAAGGTCTGCAAAAACTTGTGGAACTTGTAGGCATTTGACCAGGCGTGACTACTCATGTGACAGGATATCCATCTGTCTGATTAAGAAGGGAAGGCACTGAGTCTCTGTATCACTGTTGCTCCATGTCACACACCTTTGCATACACCAGACCCCTTTACTCATGACGGGAAATCTCTGCTACAGTCTTGTCCACCAGTAATTGCAAACTACACAAGGATAATGTTGCCCTGTTTAAGTTTTGCTGTGGTCCTCTGTGTCCTTCAAGTCCTTTGCATCACTGCTGATATAGGTATGTAAATTTTTTGTTGGCTAATATGCTTGTGGCTTCATTTGAAAAAGATATGCGTCATGTGTTGCTGAATTTTCTTTTTGTTCTGCTCCAGACACAAGTAGCTTCCTGATCTTCAATGAAGATCACAACAAGTGCGTAAAGGTGGAGAGTGCCGCCTCTGTAACAGCGGCTGCTTGTAATCCTCATGCCAAAGATCAACAGTTCCGTTGGGCCTCTGAGTCTCGTCTCCTCAGTTTGTCCCTCAAGTTGTGTTTGGGTACTACAGCGATAAAAGACTGGGTGAAGGTGCAGCTCATGGAATGTGATGAGAGCAATGACCTCCAGCATTGGCAGTGTAAGAACGATACCCTCTTTGGCCTAAAAGACCAGGACCTGCACTTAAACTGGGGCAACCGCAATGAGAAAAGCATCATGATCTACAAAGGTTCAGGGATCTGGAGTCGCTGGAGGATATATGGCACTCAGGGGGACCTCTGTTCAAAGGGATATCAAGGTAGGAATGATGGGTGCAAGAGCCTACAAAACTCGAGTGTGCTTTAGCTTTGTAGAAAGTTTAGAAATATGTTTTAGAAGGTCCCTGAACAGTGCATGCTTTAAAGTTGTTGTTTTTAGTACAATAAAATTCTTCTTACTTCCATTAAAATTATAAATGCAATATGTAACAAGAGAATCTTATTGTAACATAACCATGGCAGACCCGACGACACGTACATGCTGTTCCACATACTTTATTAACACGGTTGCTGTACCACACTTCTTGGCTGCAGCATCCCCGCTGCCAGCCACACGCACTAACAACAACAACAACATCATAACAATCAGGACCCTTTTTATGCCGGCGAGGCGTGATTGCAGATGCCGCGCAGGTGAAGCCATCTCCTCTGCAGCGGCATCCTAGACCACGCCCCACCACACTTATTATTATCTGTACAAAGAAACCAGATTTAAAAAAAGTGCTATAGCTACAGATGAAATATCATTTACCATCTAAATATGTTAAAGTATGTGGAAGGGTTTTTTTATCTGATCTGAGTACAAAACTTGGCTTGGCTATAATAATATTTATTGGGGATTTTGTAGTTGTATATGGAAAACAACACAGTTCTTATTCTTTCCCCTTCATTTTCGAATATTTAGACAGAGTACGAATGTTTTAGCACGTGCTAGAATAAATCATTGTTTGGAGTGTAGCATTTGAGAATTTAAGTATCAAGAAATTATGTTTTAAACTCCGGGTATAATTCTTAGAAAGATTTTCTTGGACTAGAGGAGAGCTGGTTACAGCATACCTGTTGAGAAACTTCAAAATTGAGCACAGTCAGGTATTGTGTAGTCTGCTGAGACTGCATAATTGTCGGTGCAGCACAGATAACAAGCATTGTTTATGAAGGCACTCTCTGTGCACAGCATTGACAGCCAGTCTCGACTGTATAACTAGAATCCATCGGGGATAAGTTAAAAACTCACCCCCTTTCAAAGCTTGGTAATTCTAACAACCAAAAGCTGTATTAAGTTTTAACCTCCACCATCACATTCAGGTCAAGCTAAAACTTTAGACTCATTTATCACACCTGATAACCTTTTTGCCAGTACAAGTATGTGTTTGCATACTTTACTGTACTTTTGGAGTGATTTGCAGTGATTCTTACTTGCCATTTGCAGCTTTGCAGTGATATTTTAGACAACAGTGAACTTCCCTACATTCTGGGAGTGTTTGGGAAAAACCCCTTTTCAACATGGGAACATGTCCATTACAAGCACAAGTCCATTTTCTAAATTTAAATGACTGACCTTACCAGAGCCAAGAAACCGAGCACTACTCCTTCTCACCCAGCATCAGTAAATAAACTTGAGGGTAAAAATCAATTGAATGAAGTTCTAAAAGCTTAAGAAAAGAACTCCAAGAAGCGTGGAGGCAAGCTCTCATAATTAGCAATCATATGCTGGTGAAATGATTGCATGTCTATGATCCATTATTATCTGTCTCCGCAGAGATATTCACACTAGGAGGAAATGCTTTTGGAGGCACTTGTCAGTTCCCTTTTAAGTTCCACGAGAAGTGGTACGCTGAATGCACTAAAGATGGTCGTACGGATGGACAGCTGTGGTGTGCCACAGAGAGAGATTATGATAAAGTGGGGAAATGGGGATTTTGTCCAACCAGAGGTAAGGAAAGAAAATTTTTACAGATGATTCAGTCCATTTTACATCTATAATATAGATGTAAACTGGGCCTGTTTTCTGACCCTCTCTCACCTCTTCATCTCATGAACTGTCAACACAGCACTGTCCTCTGTTTCCTCTTTTCACAGGCGTAAGTTTCCCCTGGCACTGCTCTTAAACTGAGGCAGGAAAGAAACAGCAAAATAAAGGGATCTCCCTTTACCAGACTGTTTTATAAAGTCAGAGTTCAGTCCCATCTAAGGCTTTAGAAGCTGTTTCTCCAATTACATACTTCATATACTTCCTTTCTTTAAGTTTTGAAATTCTTATTGATACTTTCTCTTCTTGTATATCAGCTGTTCCCAAAGTCAAGACTAGTGTGACCCACTTAAAAACCAGAGACTCCCATTGGGCCCTCTAATCAAAATACAAGAAAAATCAGTGTATTTCCTTGAAAAAGCATAAACAACACAGGCTGTTGGCTATAAATTGCTAATGCTACCCAGTCAGAGGCAAAGCGTTAAGGCCCACCTGCCACACAAACTTCAGTACTATAATATCACAAACTAACCACCTCTTATTACCAGTTTTAATTCCCTTTTTATATAAATAAATACATTTATACACACATGTAATTGCATGTACTTGTAATTTCAAACTGAATTTCTCTTATTACTGCAGCACCACCTGCAATACCTTCACAACCCACCAGGGGCCCCCAGCTCACACTTTGGGAATCACTGTTATACATCAACATGTTATCAAAATAGACATCTTTTAAATTCTGATAGCATCCAACCTTCAGTCCATATTCAAACCATTCAGGGTAATAAAAAAACTGAAACTCTCACTGTATACTGAAGTCAGGGAGCGTTCAATGAATTTAACTTCCTGATGTAAATCCAGCTGTGTAATAATTTATAGCGCTTTGTGTCTTTACCATAATCTAGCATCCTCCAACTGGATCACTGACCCAGTCACAGGGGTTCAATATCAGTTAAATGCACAGTCAGTGTTGACTTGGTATCAGGCCAGGAAGAGTTGCCAGCAGCAGGGAGCCGACCTCCTCAGCATCATAGAGCTGCATGAGCAGTCATACATTTCAGGTACATAATCAACCTTGTATCAGCGGTGTTATATTGCTGATGATACATTAATTTAGAATGCGTGTGTTGACACAGGGTTAGCAAATCATTTGGGCTCATCTCTGTGGATTGGGCTGAACAGCCTGGATTTTGACAGTGGATGGCAGTGGAGCAATGGAAATCCTTTCAGATATTTAAACTGGGCCCCAGGTTAGTATGTCTTGGTATATGTCATGGAATTATGTGCTTTTTATATCTGGAGTACCTCAAAAATAGACCCATTTATATTTAGCATTAACTAACCTGTGCTTCCCACAGGTCATCCATCATCAAACCCTGGGCTCAACTGTGCAACCCTAAATGCTGCAAAGGCCTCAAAGTGGGAGAGCAGCGCGTGCAGCAAGAAACTTGGTTACATTTGTCGCAAAGGAAACGCTACCAGTCTGCCCCTGCCATCGAGTAAATCTCAGTTTATTATGAGTCCAAATCTTTACAATATAAACCTACAAAGAGTATGTTCTTAGCCCTTTTGGTCTCTGTCCGCAGCCAAACAGCCCGGCTTCTGCCCCAATCACTGGGTTCACTATGCAGGAAACTGCTACTACCTGGTGAGGACTGCAGAGATGTGGAGTAATGCTTTAGCTGCATGCCGCAAAGAGGGAGGAGATCTTGCCAGCATACATAACATAGAGGAACAGAGCTTCATTATATCTCAGTCTGGATACAGTAAGTGTGCAAGAAGATAACAACAAATAACAATATCCTGCTAAAGTACTGAAATATTAGAAAGTAAGTATTCTATCATGGCATGGAAAAGGTCTACCTATTACCTACCTATCTATAAATTAAAAGAAATAATTTTACATTTACAACAGCATTCCGAGGGAAAGTGGGGACATTGAGTCCGAATGGACCATGTTCAGCACCTCCATTGCCGAAGCCGCTGCACTGAGCTGTGGCCGCAAGGTGGTTGGTGCCTGTCGTGGTGGTAACCCCCGAACCAAATAGTGGACACCAGAGGTGAAGGGAGCCACCAAGCTGAAGAAGGAGTCCTATCGGGCTTGGTTAGCCTGTGGGACTCCGGAGGCAGCTGATAGGTACCGACAGGCCAAGTGGAACGCGGCTAGGGCAGTGGCTGAAGCAAAAACTCGGGTGTGGGAGGAGTTCAGAGAAGCCATGGAAAAAGACTTTAAGGACTGCCTCGAAGAGATTCTGGAAAACCAAAGGCGACTCAGGAGGGGAAAGCGGTGCTCTGCCTGCACGAGGAGTGCTGCTGACTTCGACTGAGAAAATTGTCGGGCGGTGGAAGGAATACTTCGAGGACCTCCTTAATCCCACTGGCACGTCTTCCGTGGAGGAAGCAGAGTCTGGGGACGAAGGAGATGACCAGCCAATCTCCGGGTGCGAGGTCGCTGAGGCAGTTAAACAACTCCTTGGT
>VVHJ01041276.1:20620-32836 GCA_015107715.1 Tylochromis polylepis | reverse complement strand
CACACTACTGAGCCTCATTTTGACTTGTTTTAAGGACATTACATCAAAGTTGGATCAGCCTGTAGTGTGTTTTTCCACTTTAATTTTGAGTGTGACTCCAAATCCAGACCTCCATGGGTTGCTAAATTTGATTTCCATTGATAATTTTTGTGTGATTTTGCTGTCGGCACATTCAACTATGTAAAGAACAAAGTATTTAATAAGAATATTTCATTCATTCAGATCTGGGATGTCTTATTTCTGTGTTCCCTTTATTTTTTTTGAGCAGTGTACTACTTTTTTCTGTTTATATCTCATATTTCCAGAAAATATTTTAAAATTTCAAAAGGCACAGACTGATACTGAGCATTGCGAAATCCCATTACCGTTGCTAACTTGGGCTCACAGCAGCTAAAGGCACCAAGACACCACAGGTCTGTGGCTGGAAACCCTCAGCAGGTGGTGTATCATCCCTTCAGAGCGTGCCATTCCTCTGCTTCTTCTGCCTTGTACTCTGCCTTTTCTACTCTATTTTCCATCTTGCCCAGTGGTGGTCAGCTATTAGCACCACACTGATACAGAGTCAGCCAACCTGTCAATCCAGGCAGGACACAACCCCCACTGCTATCCTATCACCTCTAATCACATACACTGTGTCTCCTTGCCTTTTCTCTTCCACTTTATCCATTTTCTCTCTCCTTCCTCCTCTCTTCTCCTGCTCTCTCTTTTTCTGACTCCCCCTTTTCTATTTCCTGTGCTCTCTCTTTCTCCTTTCCCCATCTATTTTCCCCTCTTGCGCTCCCTCTCTCCCTCCTTTCCTACGGGAGGAAAGCAGCCCAAGCACAAGGTAATGGGATCAATTTCCATTCCAGGTTAAATTCGCAGTCCATTTCTCTGGAACTTAACACTTTACCACCTATTAGGAAGAGCCAGAGCTCAATTTCCCTGTTCCCCAGGAGACACAGTCCAGCAATTCAGAGGCAGCCACGGCAGCCATGTTTAACATTCTAGAGATGTGTGAAGGGAGACTGGACTCAGGCTAGAGCACGGTGTTCATTTTTACAGACTGTATGAAAGACAGAGCAAACAAGCAAGAAACCAACAAACACTGTTAGCAACATCTTATTATGATCACATTAGACGTTTCTTTTTGTTATGTTCCGTTATCCAGTGTATAACTACTGCAATAAAATGTCCAAGGTTTATCGAAAATCCTTTGAAATGATCTTACAGGAGTTTGAGTAGTGCTATAGAAAATCTACAAGGTGGAAATGAACAGTTTCCCCCCAAAAAATTAGGTCATGACATGTGAAAACTTGGGCCTGTACAAGTGGAAAAAGGGCTCCTTGATGAATGAAAGATCGAATGCTTGCTGATTTCACAAGGAGAAGCAACGGATGTGATTTCTCCTGCACTTTTACAGACAAGATGAAATAGCATTAGAAGAGCCTGAAGGAGACAGAGGAAGAGCTGCTGAAGGCAAATTGGGAAAGGGATGTCAATGTGCAGTATATAGTACATGAAGCACAAAAGGCTACAAATGCGATGCCTCACAAATGGCATAATCTCTTTCAAAGAGGGAAAAAAAAGGCATCTATGATATATTCAAGAAGGATTTGCTACTATAGTTCAAATAAAAGTACAACATTCCACTAAAATTCATCATTCAGCATGCGTATCCATCAGCTTTAATCGTGACTTAACAAGCAGTTGAAGAATATAGCTATCTGGTGCTGGTTTACTTGCGTTTTATCATTTCTTAGCCTGAATTTTACTTTGCAGTTAATGTCTTACTCTGCCACTAAAGTGCAGTAATAATGTAAAATGTGGTGTGCTATTTTTGAAAAATGTAATCACACCCTCCAAAACCAAACAAACAAACAAAAAAAACAAAAAAAGAGATTTAACAAAAAACTGGAAGCAACTGCCAATGAGAAACAGGCTTCTTCACTCGATTGCCATGTTGGGAGAGCCATCCAGAAAATAGAAGTTTAAACCCCTTTATTTGCGGAACTATCTGTTGGCCGCACTCTGTAGGCAACAGTTACACTAAAAGCACAGAGAATTGCAGGGTGGCCAGGCACAGAAATCAAATTAAACCGGATGCTCTCAGAGTTACAAATGCACCAAAGTGTGAATCTCAAACAGACGTGCACAAGCGGCTGAGAGTTAGTCTCATTTCTGGAGCGTTCAAGGAGAATGTCACACTTCCATCTTTGTGGAACATCATAGATAATGTCCACTGCACCCTAATTCGGGCCAATGGAGAGATGCCAGAATGGGAAGCACTTGTGGAAAATATAACTGTGCTGAGAAACAGCTGTAGTCTAACAAAGAAAGGAATAAATGAAAGACGATGAAACATTAATTTATTTATGTCACTTTGTTTTACTGGTGGTCGGATTACTAGACGTATTCGTTTTATTTTTGGATGTACAAGTAGCAGGAAAGGTACACAAAGGAACATTGGCCATTTGGAAGCAGCTTTTATAATTATTCTATAGCCTCTGCCTGGAGTTTTGTAGAGAAAAGGCTAATTGTTTGTTGCCCTGCTGGCTCCCTGTAGTGCAAATGCCAGCTGTCTGAGGGAGGCAGTAAAATGAGAGGATCTGTAGCAGAACTTGTAACCCATGATTCAGAATGACTTCATTGCTTGCATGAACAACAAGGTGCCTTATCCGTTTTAGAGCCCGGTCATGGATGACTTTGAAGAAAGAGGAAAAGGAAAAACGCCTTGCATCCTCCTCCCTCACTTAATCTGAAATGAACAGGTCAGGCTGAATGGCTGATATCCTTTATAAGTCCCTTCACGAATAGATGAAGACCTCGCAGGCATTCTCAAATGGGCCCACAGGCCCATGAATGACAACTGATGAGATGAGCCTATTACCCCAGTTTACTGTGGCTGCAAGTTTAGTTTTATTGACTGAACAGTAAGAGGCTCAGTATCAAGAGCACAAACAGAAATAACAACAAGGAATAATAGGGCTAGCTCTGAAAATCCATACCATTTTCTTTCCTCCCCACAATGCTCTCAAGCTATCACAGTCTCAGGGCGACATTGGGGTGAAAGTACTAAAAATATGACTCCAATATCTCTCCAGTATGGCAGATATTTCTAGTGGAATAGAGTTATAATAATGGCTATGAAAGCATCCCTTGGAGCAGGAAATTACTGAGGTCTATCTTATGCCAGGGCACTCAGAATGAGCTCCAGTGAGAGCCAGATTGGTATTCCAAGCGGTGGACAAATTATCACCTGCCCCACACTCACCGATGTAATTGAATAATTTGAACTTGACATTTACATAGAACTATTAGTGATTTTTTGTCATTACAGTGTGACATTTAAATAATGTTTTTAGAAATTATCAGCACATTATTGCGTCTTGCTAATTTGATTGGACCCTGCGTAAATGCTACTGCAGCTCATGCGATAACATGATTTTGCAAAACATTAAATAAAATTTTTTTTAAAAAACAACAACAAATAACCGCATGTTGCAACTGCCTGTCCTAGAGGGGGCTTCAAATGGTGCACTTAGCCCCTGGGAAGAGCAAGACATTAGTCCTGGATGAAAGGAAACAAATTGGGCATGTCTGGAGCACAGCCACTTTACTACTAGATGAATGTGTGTGTGTGCGGGCGTGTGTGGCTGTATAAAGGGGACCATGTGTGTACTCTTGTGTGTTTACTATCTTATGAGTGTAAAAGAGTTTCCATATGCGTGCACAGCAGCACACGTCTGGTTTCTCAGCATCTTTCTGGCTATATGTACAGAAGAGTGATTTACTTATCAGATTTTCCTCAGGCTTCGCAGCATACGAGCCAGTCGGAAAGCCAGGATCTTTATCAGATCCACATCGATTAAGAGAAGAAAAGCCTGATGCTGGCTTAGACTTCCATCTACCTGCTCAGCAAACAGACCCAGAAGAGGGGGAAGAAAAGCCTGCTTCTCCAGTGATTAGAAACTGCCAGCAAGTCAATGTGGCTCCCTTGCCTGTTCACCATCTCATCAGTCTCAGAATGAGGAGGGGAGTGCTTGTTTTCAGAAAATTAGGGGGGGGCTTTGACTTTCACAGGATTCACAGCATGGCCCGTAGATGCTCTGATTCCTTTGCGGAGCATGTCAGCCAGAGCTTATCACAAGAAAGTACAGCTGTTGAAGACTGTACCAGAACAACTTGATGATGGTAAGATTAAATCCTGGCTGGAAGGGTGTTCCATTCTAGGCAGGCCTGGTATTGCCATCACTTATCTCTCTGCATTTTGATTTGTTATTCTTTCTGTTGAGTTTGAGCTGGGTGGGCTGGGAAACGAGCACATTTGTTTGCCTCTTTCTATTACATCTCACTGATAGCACTATGACCATTGAGGTAATGACATGGGTTTTACACTTAGGAAATCATTTTCATATCCGACAGAAGCAAGCAGTAATGATAGCTTTTGATAACCGACAATCAAAGCTCCATCACCCTCCTAGAGTGCTTCTCTATGCAATCCTCTGGAGGAACAGAAAGACTGTTTGACTCTGTGTGTGTGCATGCGGGAAGCGATGGAGAGAGTCAGTGTGTGGGTAGATAGGTGGGTGAGGGGACTGGAGAAAGAAAGCTAAGACAGAGGAGGGTGGAAATGTCAAGGTTTTTGTTGCCATCAAATGCAACAAGTAAAATTAGGCCACAGAGTTGACGTGTGTACACATATTATAACTGATGGCACTTGAAAGGCGCTGTATATGGACATCTTGTGATCCAATACAAGCATTAGTCAGAGACAAATGCTTACATGCTCAGGACACACACACGGACACTTTGCTCATACACCTTGGAGGTGTGGATAATCACAAGGATTTATTGAATGGTGGTGGTTGCTCCTCACTCTATCAAGTCCTTCTTTATAGGCCCCATGATAAATGAGAATGCCATGATGGGCGAGTGTGAGGGGCGGAGGGGCCTACAGTGCTCTGGATCAAATTGAAACCACCGAATGAGCCCCGGCACCAGACCAGGCCAGGCTGCCACCTTGTCTGATGAACCCCCTGAAGCTGTAGGGGTGGAGATGAATGGGTGAATGCTTTCCTTTTCACAGAACTAAAGAGAAGGGGACGGTGAAAGTAAGACATTCTCTACCAACACAGATGATGTATGACAAGATTCATAACTGTCAAGGCATATCTAGTCCTTCCCTGTTTTTGTAAACAGCCATGCTACTGTATGCTGGCCTAAAAATGCCAATAATCTCAACGGCTTGAAAAGAGAAAACTAAGAAATACTGATTTTTGTGGGGAATTATCAGTCTAAACATTCAGTTTTTGGATAATGTTGGCATGCTGAATGACATGTCGTCTGGCCACAAAGGAAGGCTGTTTATTCCCACACTCAATAGCTACAATATTCTGCACAACTTGACTGGGAGCCAGACGGTGGGGATGAACATCATTTAATTGTTCGAGATATAACAATCCGCTGAAGTTGCATTTAGGTTCATCCATTGATTTATGAATCCCAGTTATGGTTTACATCTTTTTTTTTGGGGGGGGGGACATTAAAAGCCAACACACCTACCTTAACTCGATAATGTAGTTTAATTCATTACATTAAATATAGCTGAATTATGTTTGAAAACACAAATATACCATACTAGCAAGCTTAAGCCAGTAAGCAGTCAACTACTAAGTTATTCTATAAAAGCATTTTCACTGACTGTCAAACAACAATAACAACAACAAAAAAGCCAATTTTTATATACACAAATCAACAGACATGAGAGAAATGTTATGTATGGAGGGAAAGAAAAAAGTTCATTTGTATGGAATCTGTGATTTCATGAATCAATAAAGGTTATTTACTACCATCATGTGTTGTAACATATGGGGCAGTGCAGTAGTTTAAAATCCCCCCAAAAGCTAAAATGAAGCCTACAGTTATTGTTGACTATAAATTAAAAGAACAAACCTGGCAAGTGTGCGTCATGAGCAAAAGGTGAAATAAAGTGCAAGTCTACAAACCAGATGAAAACAAATGGGCAGCCAGTTGATGGAAAGAGCAGAGGCAGCTGAGGAGGAACTGGTTAAATCAATCTTTCATTTTGTTTCCACCAATATGCTGTGCAGTGATTGGGGTCAGGGTGACAGGTAGAATGACCCCCTCTTCCCTCATCCGTCTTAACACATACATGCCCACACACCCATCTCTCCTGTCGGAGCAGACTTTGTCTTTTGTGTTCAGGTTCCTCGGAAAATGGCTGTGGATGGGGCTTACAAATGGGAAGAACACAAGCCCTCATTTACCAATGGGGACGCAATCTCTACAGGAGCAGTGGGAGGTTACCAAGGTGATTCTTCAACTTCAGCACTACCCAGATGGCCCTTGTGCCACTGTCATTTGTCGCTAAAAACCCACATGTGTCGTATTCAACTCAGGGTGTTGCCCACAGTGTAAATCAAAGTGAAGCGCTTGACTTTGTGAAATGGTTGCTGTGTTTTCTGAGCCACCCACTTAGGAGATATGAGATCCAAGATCTAGCTATCTAGGTGGGGGAATAGAGGGAATAAATCGCAGCCCATCTGACATTCATGTCCTTTAGTTGAGGAGAAGACAAAAGAAATGTTCTTGAGTTAGAGTTATACAACCAGACTGAGTAAGTGCTTGTTGGATGCCTAGGAAGGGGAATGGGGCATCTATAATTCAGCAAAAGGATGGAGAAAATCTGTGACAAAAATTACAGCAGATAGATCATGAATAATTAAACAGGGAGAATAGAAACATTTAAAGACCTTGAGAAGCATTTCAGTTCAAATTTAAAAACAGAAAAAAAACCCTAAAATCTTCTTGCAGAGCCCGACTAAACTACCGCTATTTATCATTCTCCTGAGGCGCAAGAGTAGAGGTTACTAACAACCTCAATGATAATTGTTTATGAGGAGCTGAAGAAGCAGCTCTAGACTAGAAAGAGACTGAGTTTATGTGGATATCACCAGAGTGTCATTTGTACACATCTGTTCTCAGAGTTTCAATTCCTCCTTGTGTCGAGAATAGATGGATGGAGTGATGAAGGTGAGGGAAATAGTAATAATAATGTACTGGCTATAAATGCAGAACCTTTCGCACACTCCTTCCTTTCCCACAGCAGTTGTTTGAAGACATGTCCTTGAGAGGAACACAATTTACCTTTTGCAGCACCAATATCATAGAGCACAATTCACCATTCTACTTCCAACTGCCTGTGATAAAAAGACTTATTGTGGTCCTCCTATAACCTTCCTGCACACCACAAACTCAATCTACCCTGTTTTCTCTGACTGACAAAAGAACACAAATTCAATGGGCCTCAAACTAAGGCTTTTCATTCGCCTTGCAATAGGCAATATATAAACCCTATAGGTCACATGACTGGCCGCTATTGTGGGTGACAAACTGGACCAGTGTTATCTGAGATAGTAAGGTGAAGTGACTTTCTATTCATGGCTCGAGGCAACAATAGTGTTAATTAGACATATGCCTGGCAAACAGTTTCCTTTCGGGTCAGGAGAAACAAATGTGCTTAATCTCAACCTTAGCTAAAAAGCAACCATCATAAAAGGGACAGATTTCACTGAGGAAAATTGCCCTGTAGACATGCACAAAGCTTCTGACGGGAAAAATAGCAGTTACGTCTGACAGATCATCACTCTCCCTTTGTTGACAAAATGATGGGTTAGACAAGAATTGGTGAGGCAGAATATAGTATACGGATTCAGTTAAGTGTGACTGCAAATGACGAAAAACAATGAAGTCAACATGCTTAGCACTACAGCAATAATATCCTCTAATTTGGAAACTACAAACATTTTTCTAAGACATGTTTGTTCAGTTCAATTGAATTGAATTTAGATTAACCGCTATCTTAGGGTAAGGCATTTAAATATATGGTGCCGTGGAAAAAAAATATTCCTGATTTCTTAGTTTCTTTGTATATTTATCAAAATTCAATGTTTCAAACAAATTCTAATATTATCCAAAGATTACTTTTGTAAATATAAAATGCAGTTTTTGAATGATGATTTTATTTATTAAGGAAAAAATGATTTCCAAACAGTCTTGGACCTGTGTGAAAAAGTAATTGCCCCCTTGGTAAATCATAGATAGCTATCCAAAAACGTGATTAATCACAGTTGGATTCAATTTCATTAGCCACACCAAGGCCTGATTACTGCCAGATCTGTTGAATCAATAAATTACATAAATAGAACCTGAGTGACATAGTGAAGTAGGTCAAATCTCAAAAAGCAACACATCATGTCACAATCTAAAGAAACTCAAGAACAGAAGAGAAATAATACAAACTCAAATAAACTTTAGAGAAATGAAAACTGACATCTACCAGTCTAGAAAGAGTTACACGGCCATTTCTAAGGCCCTGGGACTCCAGTGAACCACAGGGAGAGCCATTAACTGGGAAAATAAATAAATAAATCAAGAAAGCCTGGAACTGCGGTGAACCTTCCCAGTGAGTGGCCAGCCTGCCAAAATTATTTGAAGAGTAATCAACAATCCATCCACGAGGTCACAAAAGAACCCAAAACAACATCTACAGAACTGCAGGCCTCCCTTGTATTAGTTAAGGTCAGTGTTCATGATTCAACAATAAGAAAGAGCCTGAACAAAAACAGAGGGGGTCCGAGGAGAAAATCACTGCTGACCGAAAGGAACACAAAGGCTTGCCTCACATTTGCCAAAAATCTTGATGAGTACAAAGACTTTTGAGAAAATATTCTGTAGACTAATGAGATGAGCTGAACTTTTGGCGGTTTTGCATCCCATTACATCTGGCATAAAACTAACACGCATTTCATAAAAGAGCATCATATCAACACTCAAACATGGAGGTGGTAGTGTGATGGTCTGGGGCTGGTTTGCTGCTTCAGGACCTGGACGACTTGCTGTTAATTGATGGAACCATGAATTCTACTCCTTACAAGAAGATCCTCAAGGAGTAATTCAGGTCATTTTCTGAAGCTCAAGCACACTCGGGTTACGCAGCAGGAATGAATGGATCAAAATGTTGGTAGATTACAATGAAGAAAATGCTTGCACTGAATCCAGTGTGCAAAGTTTTTAATATCTTGAGTAAATAAGTACGTAACTATAAAGCATTAACTGAGCAGTGTTGTTGAGTAGCTAAGGGGGCAATTAGTTTATTAAGAGAACCATCTACCCAAAAAACTAAGTCATTTAAAAAATAATGCATTGTTTAGTTACTGGGGTTATCTGTGTCTAACATTAAAATCAGTTTGATTATCTGAGATATTTAAGTGTGACAAATATGCAAAAAAAAAAAAATTCGGCAAGTACTTTTTCATGGCAGAGAGAGAAAAAAAGAGTCACTTGTCACCTAATCCATTTGTCCTTAAGCCTTTATAAAAGCTACTCAGAAGCCTTTCTGCTCCTACTCTTATTTTTTGAATATGCAGTTTTAGTGAAGATACAAGGCCGTAACACTTCTTTAAGGTAAGGTCAAGAGTAAATTGTCATAATTTATATAATTCTACAATGTGCCCATAGTGCATTTCTATATTTTTCTACACATACATTCCTACCCATATACATACCTAAGGACTAATGTCATGAGCGCTGCCACAACCAGTCCTTCAGTTTGTTCAGTGTCCACCCTTTGGCATATGGAAGGAATAGGTATTGAGCTACCAACCCTGCAATTAGTGGACAACTTATTGCCACCAAAGCCATGGCCACCCAATGCTTCACATTGGGATATTAGAGAATTTTATTTTGTAGCAGTGCTGAATTTTAACCTCAGAATTTCTTGCTAGACAGATTTCTACAAAACCAACACATTTTCAAAGAAGAGGTAAATGCTTGCAATTATTTTATATAACTGGTACTGAGCCCAACTATCCCCAGGTTGGGTCATCAAATCTTCTTGTCTATCAAAATAAATGGTTTCTTGACATATTAAGTATACATTGAAAAAAAAAGGGTCTTTTTATACAGTGTAGATTGCACTTTTCAAAGCCTCATTTGACAGTTGAACAATGGTAGAAAAGGGAATAACATTAACCTAAATCAGTCATACCATTATTCATTACTTTGTAAGGTTTAAAAGGGACGACGGTGACAGGAAAGTTGTACTTTTTTGTGAGCGGAACCTACAGAAACCAACTACATAACACTCATTTATTTTTCAGAGTTTGTGTGATTCCCAGACTTTAAGGTCAATATAACAGTAGTATTCTTCAAAAAGGATTCTTCTTATGATACTGCTAATAGGCAAGAAGTTCTTTCATTATTCAAGTCATCCTATTTGGAATAATTTGTTCACTGTACATCGCCCTAACACCGTCTTTTTATTAGCAGAATGCAATTGAGCTATAATGAACTTTTGTATGTGACACCAAGAGCTTATACCTGAAGTCCCACAGTGTGCAAGCACTTGATTTTTATTTATTTATTTTGCATTTGTCATTTGCACGCTTTCAATCCAACACCTGCCCTTGTTCTGATGTGGATTTGCATGCAACCCATTTTACCATCGTCTTTGTTAGAACAGTTCTGTTAACATCTTTTGTCCAAAAGTGTGCCACGAGTATGTTAATGCATTATTGGGCAAGAAACCCTATTTAGTGAGATATCCTAAGTGGCCTTCCTCCCCTCTCCATGAAGTTGGAGAACCACTTTTTTCCCCCGCCCACTAAATCAGCAAAGGTTGCATCACAAAAAGTGACATCGTGGCATCTAACCCCTATAACTAAGTCTACGGTAACTTCAATGACCCTGATTTGTAACAAAAATGAAAAACTTAGAAAAAAAGTCCCAAATTTCTTTTAATACCCTCCAATAACGCTTTAGCTCTATAGAAGTGTTGTGGCGAGTCCCCTATAAAGACTTAAACCAACTTTTTCAATGCATGTAATCAGCAGTGCTGTAGTACATGAAGAACATAGCCTCCATTGCTGCTGTCTGTAGTTTTTAAACAGAAGCCAGTTGTTGTTAAAAAACATGATATGACCAAATAGGAAGTGGCAAGTAAGCAAAGACTTTGCAGAGTTTTGGTGAAGCTTCAGCAGCTAGAAATGCAGTATGTAGAGAAACTGCTGAAAGAGCGTTGATTGAATACTTAGATTCTGATGCTAATGTTTACAGGTTGGCTTCAAACTTACTGAGTACTGATGTACAAATTTAGACGACCTCATGAGATGCTTTAAATATTTGGAATTTATTTAACTCTTTTGCTGGCAAAGCGATCCCATTCTTCCTTATGTCCTTATGTTTAAAATACGACTTTGTCCACCATGTGACACTATTGAACTCATGTTGTACAGTGGATGTTATAGATTAGTGAGTGAGTGAGTGTGTGAGTGTGAGTGTTTTATAGACATAGATCTCTCTCTCTCTCTCTCTCGATACCTGTCCCTCTCTCTATATCTATCTCAATCATTGTATTCAACACACACAACCCGGTAAAGTTTTGTTAAAATAAATATGGTAAAAATGGTATTAATCAAGGAAATGTGAACATAATTTAAATCCACATAGATTTCTGTACCAGTATCACTGAGATAAATTACTACACTTGAAAAAAAATAAAGTGATTATACCGTTTCCAGACTGCCATCATTCTTATTAGCGTCAAAACAGATTTGGTCTTTTACAAATTAACCATGAGGCAAAATGCAAATAACCAACCTCGGTGAGGGTGAACATAATTGCACAGCTCCTCCCTACTCTCCACTATTATAAATGAGTGTTTAAGCGAAGGATGATCCCTGATTAACGCAGATTCCCTTGTGTTTAATAGCACTTGGTGCAACAGAATGGCAAAGTAAAAACAAACAGATGAGACTACTCCCACGTGGCATCAGAGCACAGATGGAGACAACTTATAGATGGAGATGTGGAGTTGGCAGAAGTTGGAGTCTGAGCAGGTGTTTGGACCCAGCATGGACATCATGTACTGCCATTTTTAAAGCACCCGAGAGCCAGCGGGACAGCGGAGAGCATAGGGTGGAGATGATACACACAGGACAGATTGCTTTTCTACCATGGCAACTAGTATGAAATTATCTCCACCATAATAAGTGCTTACTGGAAGGAACATGCCACATGCAGACCTTACACTGGCTCAATCAGCTTCAAGTGGCTGCAAAACAATTACTTGAATAATAAACTTAATTTATAGAGTACTTTTCTAACAAAGCTGCAAAGTACTTCAAGGGAAAAAAAAAAAAAATTGTATGTATC
>VVHJ01041262.1:0-11133 GCA_015107715.1 Tylochromis polylepis | reverse complement strand
GCACCTAGCACGCTGCCACGGGAATGTGACGTTCACAGAGAAAGCCCCAGATCCCCCCACTGACATGACCGCTGCTGCACCGGGCAAACCTCCACCGACAAACCAAATTATAATTTAATTGTTGCTCGATGCAATGTGCATAAAATTAAAAGATGAAAACTAATAAAACAAGTTTTAAAAAGAGACTTTTCCATTTGATTCAGTTTTATGTGATGGATGCAGAACAAATAGAATTGGGCTGAAAGGTCTATTGCTTTATAACGTATTCAGGTTGTGTATCATGTTTTTAAAAAGTAACTAAGTAATAAAGTAACTAATTACTTTTGAAAATAAGTAATCAGTAAAGTAACGGGAATACTTTCTTGGAGAAGTAATCAGTAATTAGTAACTAATTACTATTTTCAAGTAACTTGACCAACACTGGTGAGCAGTGTTTTTCTTTCGAGACTGCTGAAAATGAGGGGGGGAGTAGTAAAAAAAAAAAAAATCTAATTTTAAGCCATTTAAAACCTCATTGTATGTTTTCATCCCCAACACTTAGGCCTCTGAACACTCATGACACCCTGAGGGAGAAGCAGACCTAGAGGACAGAGGAGTGTCTCTTTTTATTTTCATGAGATCCAGGCAGGAAGAGATAGGAAGTGATAGTGTGATTAAATTCTTTTATGGAAAGTTTTCAGTCTCCACAGAGAGAAAGGGGCGTCACGCGTGTAGTCTGTGTTTTGATAAAGGTGCCAAGCTCTTCTAATAAGAGGTGGTGGAGATGAAATGATGAATGGCAACGCGGGATCCTGAGTGTCAAGAATTCAAATTAGATGTGCAGTTTCTAGCCAATGTCAATAAAAAAAAGCTTCCCGAGGAAATTAATCAGTGTTCCAGTAGGTTAATTGTTCGCATGGTTCTCAACTAAAAAAGAGCTTCAGCTAAAATGATCTCTGAAGGAATCTGTGTCTTTATGAGTTTGTAGTCTGCAGAGAAATGACAGGAAATGATGCGAGTTAGAGATGGGGATACATGCACCAAACTGGAGATATTACAAAACAGATATGATGAATGTGTTAGAGTCACAGAACATTAGTATACAACTGTTCCTTCTTTTTTCCCCCTCATTAAACACTGTTGCGATTGAGACATAGGCTGGCATGTTTAAAATAACACATTTTAAAAATAAATATAAGTGCCTGCATCGCTGCTGTACAAATATATGAAAAGGAAGTATGTTGGTGTGTAGCTCTGCAACTATACAGCCAAGGATACCTAAAAACAGCCAGAGATTCAAAACTGCACCCAATCATGTGACAGATTTCCACTGGGTGTTGTTTACCCAGGAGGCTTGTGTTCCCTGACTTCAGCCTTTACAAAGCAACATAAGTACCCCCCGGGTAAAACAGCAGCAGGTCTGGGGAGAATTCTGTCCTAATGACCATCACCTGCAAACTCCATGGAGGCAAAATAAAATAGCAAAGTTCAGTTAAACAATGAGTAGCCAGTTAACTATAAAGACACAGCTATATCATAAAGCAAAACCTTGCAGAACTTTCAGTAGTAATGGGCAAAGTCCCATGAAGAAATGTTCATTATTATTCAAAGGCTACATAGTTCAGAAATAAACCTGGATGACAGAAGTCACAGTATGCTCACAGCAGGAAGGCATATCTCATATCACCTTCAGCATCAGATTACTATTGTTCATGTTGTTGTAATGTCATAGTTTTGCAACTCAGGGAAAATATCAAAGGCAGGACCTGCACTCAAGGACCTGGGGTTTGTGTCCCATGTGAACCCTAAAGTTAATGTGGAACTCTTTTTTTTTGCTAGACTGAGTAGACTTATTTTTTATACAGTAGCTCCAAGAAGTCAAATGCAACTTAAAAAACATCAGTAAATAGAAAAAAATGCTGCAAAAGCTCACAAAACACAACTGACGTGTTTTGGGGAGATAATAATGTGATGAAACAGCTGCAAAAGTGGCATGCTAACAGTAAACAGCTAATAGTAAAAATGTATCTACAGTTAAAAGCGCATTACCTTGCATCTTCTTCTTTCTCACGTCACCGATGAAACCTTTGCTTCTTTGAAGCGTCTCTCGGATCTTTCGATTTCTGACACATCCGTAACTGCTCCTCAAAAACAACTGATAACAATGATTTCAAAACTAATTGGAATAAAACACAAAGTATACATAAAAAGTTGGCAAATGGGACACAACTTTAGGATGACAAACTGGAGAAATGCACTGTTACAAACTACAAATGTAACAGCTTAAAAATACCACAAAAGCCCATCGACAGACTGGCAGCTTGTTCAGCTCAAATCTGTTCAATTTTATTTATTTTTATTTTTTCCTACAGTAGCGGCAGTGGCAGATGCAGCAGACCTCCAGTCATAACTGCGTTCGTCCATGAAGACACTGCGGGGCCACGTTCAGCAGTGGGTAACTCAGAGGAGGATGAGGAAGAGCAGGAGGATGAGGGCCAGCTAGAGCAACAGACCAGAAAAAAAAACGAGGGACAAGGAGGATGAACTACTGGACCTGATTACAGAGGACATAAGGTTGCAGAAACAAATGGAGGAGAGCAGAGGAGAGCACAGGAAACAAGACGGAGGATGGACAGACTGTTGTGGGAAAATGAAATGTACATAAATAAATAAATTTTAAAAAACCCATCAAATAAAAGCTGTAAATAAAAGCAACTATAAATTGTAACGTAACTGTATTTTATTTACACAACCATGTACAACATAAAAAATCTTTTGAACAGCTGAATTATGAAAATGTGTAAAAGTAACAAAGAACAACACAGAAGGAAAAAAAAAACAGGGATATTTAAAAGTGAGTGTCCCAGTAGGAGCAGACTCTTTTAACCAGGCCTGACAGAAAGTGCTGCATGCAGAATGCTGTTACTTTAACATAATATATTAACCATGCTTGAATGTTAGTACTATGCACATATATTAAAGTTGCCATCTTATCTTATTTAATTTTAATTATTCTAAAAACAATGCCACTATATAATGTCTTACATAAGGGAAAAAGGCGTGGTGCACCTCCAGCACCTTGTAGGAAGATGGCCTGGACCCTCGTCATAATTATTCCAAAAGCCTGCTCAATAATAGAGCATGCTCTGGAGTGACGGCTGTTAAAACGTTGGGCTCCCACTGGTCTCTTGCAGGGAGTGATGAGGGGGAATGGATGTTGGAGGCATGGGCACCTTCCATCTGTGAGGATAAATGGCCTAGAGGAAGGTAACAGGACTGTCTGTACAGTGGGCTGTGGTGGAGCACCCTGGAGTTATGCATATACCCAGGCTAGCCCTCGTACATGCCGATGAAGCAGCCCTGATGGTCACAAACTGCCTGCAAGGTAATAGAGGGGAACAGTTTTCTGTTCCTGTAGCACAGACTATCAGGGCTGCTCAGAGGCTTGATAAGGATGTGGATGATTGGACCAGCTGCTTTCAGAAAGGCTCTGTGTCTCTGTGCCCTGTAAACCCATGAGCCATGACATCTAGGTCCCCAGGGGCCTGAGGTAGGTGGATGACCTGATGGTGAAAGGCCACCACATCCTCTGTGACTCTGTAATGAACAGTGTAATGAGGCATCCCTGACACAACTCTGTTGGACGCTCCACTTGCCAGGCAGAAAAGAAAAACCAGGACCTCAATTGTTACACCCTATCCCTATCTCCAATACTGGTTTAGCAGATTCAGCGACATTGTCAGAGACTCCCTGCTCAGCTAAAAATCAATCCTCATTGTTGAAGAGTTAATAGTCCCATATTCAAATTATTTCTACAGTAAAAATCTAAAATCTAAATAACAAAATAAATGAGCTAGCATCAAGTTTTAAAGTTTGGAAAGCTTTGCACTAAATCTACACACAGACCAAAGATCTGAAGAAAAAAAAGAAATCAAGACATGTATTTTTCACTGTACCTGTCTGTTTGTGTGTGTGTGTGTGGTAACCGTACCTCACCTTTCAGAGGCGGAATCTTGGTCTCTGCCCTTCGGCCTGGTACACCTGCGGTAATCAATCACCTGATGATCAGTCAGCTCATTTTAAATACCGAGGACATTCCTTCAGTCGAGTGTTAAACCAGTCGTGGTAGATACTCACCTCCATTCCCTACGTCGGCTCACCTGTTTCCATGTGTGTGCCTCTCACCATTGTCTCTTTTGTCCACAAGTCTACCCAGTTTTCCTGCGTGTGTGAGTTGGAGAGAGAAGTCTGTTTCACTATTGAGTTAAAGACGGAGTGGAATCTATAGGAACATTGGCCTGGATACTGTACATAGAGACTGTGGATGTTTTCCCTTTTGTCAAAGACACTGTAAATACCATAAAGTTGAAAGAGTGTCCACTGGCCTGTAGGTGTAAATAGACTGCAGAGTCCTGGCCTGACGAGTTAGCTCTTCTGTGTTGTGCCATCCTCTTAGCCAGAGGTTGTTTGGTTTCCCCGATGTCTAAATTATAGCAACCCTCCTGGCACTTAACAGCGTACACTTTAATTACTCTGTGACCAGATCCTAGGGGACCAATTTTTGACGCAGCATGTTTTGGGGTTTGAAAGTCAGAGACGTGGTCTTTAGAGAAAATTTGTACAAAATTTCAAAAATCTGAACAGAAGCATGCAGCTCACGAACGAACCGGTCATTTTTATGTATGAACAGTGTCTCTACAACAAACGGCGTGAGACTGCAAGTTCATAATGAGAAAGAGAGGTGTACCTAATAAAGTGGCGGACATTGCAGAAGTGGTATGTTTTGTTTTGTTTTTTTAAACATGGTGGAAGTCAACAACAGTCATGTCAAGGCGCTTTATATTTTAAGGTAGACCCTACAATAAGGCAACAGAGAAAAAGCCAACAAGTTGAAGTTGTGTATAGTATTCACTGTGGCAGCCGGGTAGGGGTGAGAAGCAGTTTTTGTTGGTCCCGTTTTTCTCCTGCTTACCTAACTTTTTCCTGTAGAAAGTTAGGTAAGCAAATTGTCATTTATGTTTCTTTTCTGATAGGGAAGCTTAGGGACCGTTAGAAATTGTTTTGTTTATTATTTTGGCATTGCTCACCACCAAAGACAAATAAAAGGCTGCATAGTAAAAAGTATACAGTTCAGTTGGCTCTTTCTTGGGTGTGTGTGTGGGTCTGGGAGTCACTACTTGTTGCGTTCCCCCGAGCCATAACATACCGTAAGTTTATAAAGAGAAAGAGAGCATGGTGAATAAAGTGTTCCAAGCTGTACTACGTTATGAGAAACAGAGAAGGCGACAATGGCAACAAAAAAAACCAAACCAAAAAAACGTTCCAAGCTGCAGTCAAACCGACAACCTTCAGCTTCCAAAAAACTAACCCACTAAGCGACGCATGGAAAGTCAAACTTGCGTGTCCCAGATGAGCCAGTGGCAAGTGTGCCGCCAACAGAAAGAGCCACACTACGGTAAGATACAGATGAACCAATCCACAAATGATACTCAAATGCGGGAAGCCTGACATGAGAAAAGCCCCGCTTTTCTATCATGTCAGTGAGAGAAGCGCCGGACCCTGTAGGTTGTTGCTGTAGAGTGAACGAAAGTATACCTAACAAAGTGGCATAGTCCTTTTACTGTCAACATTACTGTTGTGTCAACAGAACCCTAAGAGCCTTCATCAGGAATTTGATGGGGATGTGGTGAACAAAACTAGAGGCCAGACTACAGAATGGAGCAACTGTTAGCCACCACCTCTACATGGATGACATCAAGCTGTATGCCAAGAGTGAATGAGATGTCAATTCACTGATCCACACCACCAGGATCTACAGCAAGGACACTGGAATGTCGGTCTGGAGAACTGCAGTTGGATGGTAACAAAGAGAGGGAAGGTAGTCAGAACTGAGGGGATCGCACTACTAGAAGGCAACATTGCAGACATCGGGGAAAGCTACAAGTATCTGGGAATCCCACAGGTACAGTAAATGAGAAGCATGAAGAGGCCGCTAGGATAGCCGCAACCACCAAATACCTGCAGAGAGTAAGCTGACTCCTTAGGATTTGCCTGACTGGGAAGAACAAGATCCGGGCATCAACACGTATTCCGTTCGTCAGAGGCCTACTGGGATAAAAAGCTAGCCAAAAGAGTTGATGGAAGCCACTGACCTTGATCAAGACAAGGAAGTGCCTTACGATGCATGGAAGGTTTCACCCTGAGACTGTACACTAAACGGAAGGAAGGAGGCCGAGGACTAACGAGTGTCAGAACCACTATCCAGGATGAGACAACAAACATCCATGAGTACATAAGGAAGACGGCCACAACTGAACGCATGCTTATTGAATGCCTCAGGCAGCGGAAACCCAAGAAAGAAGACCAGCAATGACAGGAACCATCATAGGACAGGCCCCTGCACAGCATGTACCGCCGGCAAATAGAAGAAGTGACATCCAGAAAACCTACCAGTGGCTGGATAAAGCTGGACTGAAAAATAGTACAGAGGCACTCATCATGGCAATACTGCAACAAGCTCTAAGCACAAGATCAATAAAGGCTGGGGTCCACCATACCAGACAAGACCCCAGGTGCAGGCTGTGCAAAGATGCTCCAAACCAACCAGACATAGAAGCACTGGAC
Source organism: Tylochromis polylepis (assembly GCA_015107715.1). Classification (NCBI taxonomy): domain Eukaryota; kingdom Metazoa; phylum Chordata; class Actinopteri; order Cichliformes; family Cichlidae; genus Tylochromis; species Tylochromis polylepis. The sequence continues at coordinate 4,530 of VVHJ01041262.1, read as the reverse complement.
AAGCAGAAGACAACTGCTATAGTGATAGATGTAGCTATACTGAGCGAGGAAGAGGGAGCACAAGAAAACTGAGAAATGTCAAGGGCTGAGAGAGGAGCTCTGAAAGACGTGGAGGGTCAAGAACAGTGGTTTCTGTGGTAATCGGAACACTCAGGGCAGTGACCCCCACACTGAAGCAACATCTGAAAACTCTGTCCAGACAACCTGATATTACAGCAAAGCATGGAATAGACACGCTGGTCCACAGTGTCCAGTGTGAAACGGACATGCACGCAATCTGGTTTTGTTTGTTTGGTTTGCAATGAATTTTTGTAAGTCCACCTTTTTCTGTTAGATTTATTTAGTGCTGTGTATGTAATGGTGACTTCAGTAACAGCACAGGGAAACTGGTGAAGAAGATAAAGTTGACTTGTTGCTTACTGGACTCTGATATCGCCAATCCATAACAGCTGAAACCACAAATGATGCAAATCAAATTTCTAGTGAATTTTTCAGATATATGATTTATAGTGCGCTTACAAACTGAATGAATTTGACTTCTCCATAAAATAAATAATATCTCTGCATCAGGGAGTCAAGCATCACATACAAAAAAATGAGCAGGCTGGCATGCAGGGACTACATCTGTATTCTCCTGACAGAGTGCATCCTGCTACGCTAGCTTCAAAGGTACCTATCTGAAAATCAGTCAGAAAGCATGTGGAGAGGCAGTTAAGACATTCACAATCTGATATTTACATATATTTACAATAATAATGCCTGTTTGAATATGAAATATTTTTGTGGAAATATAATCACTTATGAGCAGGAAGAAATTTAAAAATGTAACGGCTTTACTGGGTGTACTTCTACATGCATAAAACCAAAAGAAACCATGAAAAATAACAGTCATTCACAAACAAACTACATCCTCTTCTTTGTTTTATTATCTTTACATTGCTCTCAAAAACAAACAGTACTTAAAACCAATTAGTTCATGCGGAGATGATGAAAGATAAAAAACAAAACAAAACAATCATTTCTAATTGCGATTAAACTATTTCATACAAATGTTTCAACAAAGAATTCCCTTAAAAAAACAAAACAACAACAACATTGGCAGCAGATGATAAAAAAAAATAAAATCCTAACTTACTTTACATCACTGTGTTACAAGAATCCCAACGCAACGCTAACCTTAAGACATCAAAAAAGTTCAAATGGTGAAGGTTGCAGGCAAAACAAAACGTCAAGTCAAGTCAGTAAAATTGGGCACAGACTTTTCATTTTGGTTTGAAAATATTCAGTAGGTACTGCGCTCCGGTCTAAACTTTGTACAGTAAATTCTATAATACACTGACTTTTGACAAAGCCTCCAAAATCCTTCAAAAAAACTAACATTAAAATAGGTTGGTTTCTGCACATCATTTTTTTTTTCTTTATGTCAAACTACGGCGTTATTTTTGTGCCTCTATTTCTGAGCGCACGTAAACAATTTTTGCAAGTGTTGCATTTTGAGGAGAAAATTATTTTGAGCGAACAAAATTCATTGCTGCGTGCAAGAAATGTGTTTCAGTGTTTGCTGTTATCCACACACACACACAATAACAGCCCCTCTCGCTCAGATCTGTGCTCTGTGTGCTCACAGACATCTGCAGACCTGCTCTCAGTGTGTCGCTCTCAACATCTCTGCTCACTGCGCGCTCAACTCTTTCTGTACACCGTGATAAATGTGCCACAAAACCAACCAATCACAGACTTGGATTCAAAAATTCTGATTGGCTGTTTTTGTCTCCAATCAGCTCGCTGGCTACTGCATTCTGGGAACACTGTCCAAAGTGTAGCTAAATTCAGCGGAGTGGTTTGGTTTAAACTAGATTAAAACCAACAATGGTCTTAAAAAATTATATATTTTATATATTTCCCAGGCCAAATTAAACTTCGCTCAAATTAAACTTCTCTTCGCTCAAAATAATTTTCTCCTCAAAATGCAACACTTGTACTTGCAAAATTTTTTACGTGCGCTCAGAATAGAGGCACAAAAATAACGCCATATCAAAGCAGTGTGAAAAACTTTGCAAAGCCCAGAGGTTCTAGCCTTTCCTTTTTCCTTGATCAGTCCCTGTTCAAATAGTTTAGTATTCTTGGAAAATCTGGACTAAAATAAATCAAAGAGCTATGTAATGAGTGGTAACATGTTTCTTTCACTGCTTATACATGTCCTCACTATGTTTACTAAATGAGGAAGCTAAAGGGCATAGCTTCCTGAGTTAGTCCTTTTAATTTTTGATCGTTTTTCTTCATACATAACAAAAAATACTAATTTTCTTGATCTCTATGCTGTTGCTCTTCCAGTGCTAACTCCTGCATCATTGTGCCAACCAATAATTACTCAACTATTCATTTAAATCATATTTAAAAAATAAAAACATATTTAAAAACAACAAATCAGCGTTTACTCGTTCTTTTCTTTGCTAGGGGAAGGGCTTAATAGTCGTTGCCTTTTAAAATACACAGAGTTCTTAAGAAATAAAAAAATAATAAAGATGGATGAAACTAACGAAGCACTCACTGAGCTCCGTCTTCACTTAAAGTCGCAAACCACTGATGAAATCAGTTTTACTTGATGTAAAAGTTCTAAAATATATTTCTCAATTGCTTTATCTGTTATATCTAATTATATTTATTTGTTCCACTAAAATCCAATCAATTTGATCTAATTTGACATTATTATACTTTAATGTAACACCTCCCCCACAGTCACTAAATGAAAATGAAAAATTACTCTAATCACACTGCTTATTTTTTCAGTCAATGGTTTTGGCTGAAATGCTTGTGGTGAATCATCAACTTTATTAACAATGTGATAGGAATAATCAATTACAGATATGAAGACCTTAGTCCTAGATGTGTTTAGATTCATAAAACATAAAATATTTAGGGCATTATGAGCTATGTCTTATTATAACAGCCAGTGTTGTGTTTTCTACCAAATCATGATCACAGCAGTCGTGACTCACTCTCAATGTGCATGTTTGGCTTTGTAAAGTATACACAGATCAGTTCTAATGCATATGCATTAAATCTGACATTTAGTGGAAAGGACTGTCTCTCCAGGTAAAGCCTAGACTCACTGGTAGTTTCCTGCAGGTTATGTCGGGGTACTGAAGTCTGTGACACTTACCAGACACAGTGCAGCGGTCTTCCTGTGCCACCTACTACAGCAGCAACATGCTCAACTGCATGCTTAGTTTCATTTGTCAACCCACTGTTGCATTCATTAAATCCATACAATACATTCAGATCTCTTCTGCAACTGCTGAAATATGTGGTACATGGTTATTTCTAAATAAAACCTAATTTGTGCTGGAATTATTCAAGAGGAATCACAAGGGTAGTGCCATCAGCTTGCTCACAGGTGCCTACATTACAAATGGTATTATCAGTAAAACCTCTATGAGCGTATCACCATCATTTATGAAACAAAAGCTCAGAACTGGAAAATATTTTAAGGCTTAGTTCAAGTATAAATCTAACAGCATTTATAATGACGCCAATAATTTTCATAAAATAAACTGGAGGTATTCATGGTCCCAAGAGGATGAACACTTGTGGTTTTGACCAAGTCTTCTTTTCACCAGTATCTACCTCTATGAGATCTGGGCTGCTCTATTCTCAGTTTCCCTTGTTGGACATTCAGTGGATGTTAATATAAAGTGAGGTATGTTGTCTTTACTTAGATAAAGTAAGGACAGCTGAAGTGTCCAACATGTCGCCCTAACACACACAGCACTGAATTCATAAATTAAGTCAGTGGTTCTCAAAGTGTGTGGCGCACCCCACTGGTGGGGCGCAGAGTTCTGACAGGTGGGGCGCAAGTTACCTGGCAGAAAAGTCATACGGAACTAATGTTTAACATCGGAATCACTTTTACGGCGGAACAAAGAAATTCACGGCAGTTACGTTAATAATATGCACATCCGCTGAAAAGCTGCGTGTGTAAGTGGACAGCCGCAATAAAGAAGTTACTGAAAGTGTGAACATGTGGTCGGGTCTGTCGTGCCCCAATCCTGGGTTTCAGCACCACGACAGACCCGACCACATGTTCACACTTTCAGTAACTTCTTTATTGTGGCTGTCCACTTACACACGCGGCTGCAGCTTTTCAGCTACAGCCTACACACATCAGCAACAACAACAGGACCTAGTTCGTTCTGTTTTAAGCCAGCGAGGCGTGATTGCGGATGCCGCTCAGGTACGTCCGCCTCTCCCGCAGCCGCACCACAGACCACGCCCCGCCACAGCTCTGCAGTCAAAAACAGGCTCACTGCAGCCACTAAGAGTGAATAGTATTAAACTCTCACTAAATGATATATTTTGCATCTCTGTTCACAAGTTTCTGGATTTCTTTTTTTTTTATAAGACTAAGACTGAACTTTATTTTTCCATTTCTGTCAATGTTCACATTCTGTTTAACTTGTTGCTTTTTTGAAGAAGTGGTGCAGACTGATGAAGCAGTCTAGTGACAAAAGTTACAAACAGTTGTTTGAA
>VVHJ01041256.1:0-13810 GCA_015107715.1 Tylochromis polylepis | reverse complement strand
CAGTTCTACACCGCAGTCACTGAGTCTGTCCTGTGCTCCTCCATCACAGTCTGGTATGGAGCAGCCACTAAACAGGACAGGTGCAGACTGCAACGGACTCTATGAGCAGCAGAAAAGATTATTGGTGCCCCCCTGCCCTCCATCCAGGACCTGTACCTCACCAGAACCAGGAAACGGCCAGGGAAAATCATCACAGATCCCTCACACCCTGGACACAGACTTTTTGACCTGCTGCCTTCTGGCAGACGGTGCAGAAGCCTGCAGACCAGGACCACCCGACACAGGAACAGGTTCTTTCCCCTCGCTATTTCCCTCCTAAATAGCTGAACTGTCACACTGCCAGACTGCAACGGCACTCATGTACACTCTGCAGTATTTATTTTTGTAATTCTGTATTTTTTGTATATAAGGATTAGATTGTTTTTTATATTGTGGTTTATGTATATTGCTCATTGTATATACTGTGTGTTTTACATTGTTGTGCTTGAGAGACACCATCGGCCGGAACCAAATTCCTTGTATGTGTTTGCGCATATACTTGGCCAATAAATACGTTTTTGATTCTGATTTCTGATTCTGTTTCTGATATGGACCAAACAACTGGATATAATTAACAATGAACTAATTGACATTACCAAACCTATGACTAGTTTAAATTGTAATAAATCTGGTCAATTAAGGATGAATATCTTTTAATTACCTTAAATAATGTTTTCGTGACTAGCATTTGAGTGTCAGCTGCTGAGTTTTTCCGAGAAGATGGTTGGGCTTCATTTTTCCCAATATTTGAGTTTTTCAGTGACGAAGGTGGAATCTCAGGATCCTTGGATGTCGAAGCCTGAATACTATCCGATGTGGAGTCCCCCTGGTTGGTTCTTTCTTCCTTGCACGGACCGATTCCGTTCTGCTGCTGTTTCTGCTGCAGGATTTCCTTCTCCTTGCCATCTGCAGCCTCCTCCTGAGCCTTTTTTGTTGCAGTGGCGTTCTCACCTCCTTCCTCCTGGCTGTTGGAAGGACCTTCTCCCAGACTAGTGCCTGAGGTCTTTCTGCTGTCTTTCCTCATGCGGCTGCGGCTGGCCTTGGAGATGCGCCAGTAAAGGTAGATCATGATGGCCACAGGCAGGTAGAAAGCTGCGATAGCTGTTCCGAAGGTCACCGCTGGGTTGGAGAAGAACTGGATGTAGCACTCATTGGGTGGCACAGTCCTTCCCCCAACTATGAACTGCCAGAACAAAATCGCAGGAGCCCACAGGACGAAGGACAAGACCCATGCTGCTGCAATCATCAGCCCTGCCATTTTGGTGCTGCGCCGTACTGGGTAGCTAAGCGGTTTGGTGACACAGAAGTAACGGTCAAAACTGATGATGAGTAAGTTCATTACTGAGGCATTGCTCACAACATAGTCGACAGCCAGCCATAGGTCACACACCACTGCTCCCAGGGGCCAGAACCCAATCACAATGTAGACGGTGTAGAGGTTCATGGAACAGACACCAATAATCAGGTCTGCACAAGCTAGGCTGAACAGGAAGTAGTTGTTGACGGTCTGCAGGTTCCTGTTTACCTTTAGAGGAACAACATAGAGGAGGCTGTCAGATGCTAATCTTTTTTGTGCAATGTGATGTGTGTTTTCTTGTTTCTATTAAATTACCACTCTGCGCTGGGTTGCACATGTTCTACTCTTATCTGTAAGTCTGGCTGTGCTGCTCAAGGTGTTCAGAGATGGATGTTTGAATCACTCATTAATCATGTAGGATCAAAACAGGAAACCCCAAACCTTTATAGAGAGCATGACCAGGATGTTTCCGATGACAGTGATCAGACTCAGAGATCCAGCAACGAGGATGATGAGCGCCATCTCCAAAGTCGTGTACGGGCTTCCAGAGAAGAGGCCAGTGCCATTACTGACACTGATGTTGCTAGCGTGGGATGAATTGAGAATCTCCATGCTGTCCAACATTCTTCGCATGGATACTTCAAGCTTTGTTCACATGTGTGCAAAACCTGAAAAGAAGATAAATTATGAAACACATCTTTTTAGGGCTATAGTTTGTCACAAATTATCCAGCACTTTTCTATGTGCAGATGCAAAATCATGCAAAATCTTGCACAACTTGCAGCATGTAAATGAGTCGCAGCTATTTTTGTCCTAACAGCTTGCTCCCGGTGAAAAGAACGGACAGGTGTGCAAATAAAGGTCTCAGCAGCTGTGTTTACAAATTCACAGCCAGATCTCAAAAACTCATGTCAGGAATCCCAAAAGGTTGATTCTGTTCATCTGGACATAGCGTTTTCAGTGGGAGAAACGTTTCGTCACTCATCCAAGTGACTTTGATCAATGATCAGTGGTTGCTGATCAGTGGTCATGACAATTTGCAATTTGTGGACTAGTTTCAGTTATTGTGCAAATGTACTATTTATAAGGTTGGGGAAACCTGCAGTCAGCTGAAACTGAAGAAGTCACTTGGATGAGTGACGAAACATTTCTCCCACTGAAAACGCTACGTCCAGACGAACAGAATCAAACTTTTGGGATCTACTTACCTGGATGATTGAGCATGCATCAAGTCATGTCAGGAATAACATGTTAAAGTGGCTTTGATGCTAATGGGCATGCTGGCATGTTCATTCTGAAAAATGAACTGTTTCAGTAGAATTGTTGTGTTAATTTATTTTCTTAAGAACTCATCAAACTGGACATGCTGCAGTCTTTCCCAGCCCCCACTGGGCAACAGGCTGGGTACATACTGGAGTCAAACATGCGTGTCTTTGGGCTGTAGGAGAGATCTGGAGCACTCTGAGAAAATATATGCTGTCAGCAGGTTTGAACCCAGAACCCTGATAACAGATCGCTGTAAAGCACTGCAGCACCACAGAACAGTATCAAATCCATGTTGGCTAAACTTTGCTTCATTTTATGCTTTGCTAATATTTATTTTTCCCTTTTCTTCTTTGTTCAGCAAATCTCTTGTATGTTTAAGCTATGTAAATAGTGTGTGTGCGCCCACAAAACAAATTTCAAATGCCATGAAAAGAATGCATATGCAAGTGTGCATCGTTGTACGGACTATTTTAGTCATGAATCTCCATGAGGTTTGTGTGCCTGGCTCCCAGAAATCTTAACCGATAAACTCTTTCCTGGGAGGCTGAACAAGGACATCTACACTTTACAATTTTCAAAAATGCCCTGAGAGAGTGTCTAATCTGTGCACAAGAGTCATTTCAAAAATATCAAGTTGGTCGCTTCATGCTGCAGGCATCATTTTCTGCTCCTGGATATGTAAAAGGGACTGCCTGGTATATTTGGGTAACATCAAATGTGTGTGTCCACATGAGCTTGTGTGTTTGTCTCTTTCAGACAGATGTCCAAGTAAGCCTTAATAGAAGCTGTGGTTTTTATGTTAAGACAGGACAGATTCTCTGAGGCTAAAGAAGTGTTATCTGCAGACTCGTGTCTGCAGTGAGAAAAAAGGGAGGATGGGGGTCTTTTCTTTGGCATTGGAACTGCTTGTTCTGCGAGTTATGAAAGCCTGTTTGGGTGAGCGTACAAACAGATTTCCACTGGGGCCACCCACGCTCAAGATGCAGGCGCTCGTGGTGCTGTCAGGTGATTTGAATAAAAGCATCCAGTAAATAACAGATGATATGCATATGGGGATACTGCTTCTTTTAAATTACTACCGAGCCGTGTATTTAAAATGACCCCAGGCAGCCAAAACATACCAATTATGTATCTCTATTGTTAAGCATCATTACCATTACTATCATGTTAAAAACGAAGAAACATCAGGAATAGCAGCAAAACAACGTGATTAACTAGTCTGTTCTGATCAGAGAATCAATAAAAAGATACTTAGTTGAGACCACAAGGGTTGGTGCATACTGCTAAAACCCTGTAAGTGAATCCATTAGGCCACATGATAACATCATATTGTACCTGAAAGATATTTCCTTCCTGCTCTTACAGCCAGATTAAACTTCATTACAGCATTTTAAACTCCATTGCTTACTCATTGAAAACCCATTCCAGGCCTTTTCCCCCTTTTCGGTCAAAGATACAAAAAGAGCATGTGTATGTATGTGTGTGTGTGTGTGTGTGTGAGAGAGAGAGAGAGAGAGAGAAGGTTTAGTTTAGCTGTAATTCACAGAGCTCAGAGCCTAACACTGATGACTTGTAAAGTCAGAAAAATGTAAAACTGATGTACATCAAAGGGAGGACAACAAAAGGTAGGATGTTACATTTGAGTGTTAAGGATTGACTTTGGTTCAAGGTCAAATTTAGGATCATATCATTCATCAATCACTTCTCATTAATGAATTGAGAGCAGTGAGTTGACAGTGGCCCTTTTAAGTATTGATACCACAAAGTAAAAATACTTGAACTACAGTACATAAATATTATCATAAAAGTATAGTTTGCTTTATGGACATGCTGATGGGAACCTGTTCTTACTTTGTTGTTAATTCAGTTATATTCATAACAACGTACTGCATTTTAAAAGCAGTTAACATGTTTTTTTCTTTAAAGAGTTTTTAAAGAAAAATATGAAGCCTCATATATCTACAGACAAAGCTGCACGAAATGTGATATTTGAAAGTGAAAAAAGAAATGACAGCATATATTAAAAAGAAGCTGCCAGCAGCCTGCTGGGTAACATCAAATTTGGGTAACATCAAATGTGTGTGTCCACGTGAGCTTGTGTGTTTGTCTCTTTCAGACAGATGTCCAAGTAAGCCTTAATAGAAGCTGTGGTTTTTATGTTAAGACAGGACAGATTCTCAATACTCAATACTAATTTCTTTATGGGCCCCATGATAAAGGAGCCCATAAACCTTTTCATTGGTCAGCTTTATTCTATGAACAATAAAGATATCTCTATCTATAAAAGGGTATTTTTGGCTACTGCTTCAGTTACTAAGAATAATAAATTCAAATGTTTGATTTGGCGCATGCCCTTCCTGACATGACCCTCTCCTATGTCCGGGTTTGGGACCAGCATTAGGAACACACTAGTTTGTAACACCCCGAGGCTGGTTTTGTGTCTCGTCCCTGTCAAACTGGGGATCTTTTGCTGTAAGGCAATTGTGTCAACCACTGCACCACGACAAATGTCCTCTATCTGTAGAAGAGCAATAACACGATTCTTGGAGAAGAAACTCTCTCAACATGCCAAGCAACTAGTCGTACAAAGGTTCACAATACTTAAAATAACTGGATGCATTAAATAGTAGTTTTGACATTAGGTAGTCCCTTGCAGTTTTACTTGAATGCAACACTTATATAGTCAGTCAGATGTGTTTAACTTTATGTAGCTGTTGCAGTGACTTTACTGAGTAAATTTGCTTAATTATCAAGTTCCTCGGTGGGCTCAGGCAGAGATTTTCCAACATGATGTAGAGTTCGCTGAGGAGATTGTTGCCTCCTCTCAAGGCCGTCCTCACTTCTTCTCTCTTCGCACTAATAAGACCTGCATTACTGGATCTCCCTAATTGGTATGCAGGGCTACTGCAAAGAGTCACAGAGGCAAACCGTATTTCTCTGACAGGCACAGAAACATAGTAATTAGATCCAGCAGATGCTGCCTGCAACAGCTGCACCGGTAATATGGTTCTAGGATACAGTCCTCTGGCTGGGCAAGCTAGGTTTAAAAAAGTCTTTGATACCATGAACGATACGGCGGCCGGCTGCAGACTTACTGCCAGATGAGAAGTGGAAACAGTGGGTTTGTTTGCAGACACAAGAGCAGGTGTGGAAACACGTTTGCGACTGCAGATGTTTCACAGCGCTTATGGGATTTAATGGCCAGATCAAAGTGTGGTAGCTCCATTTTATATTTATCTGTGCCATAGTTTTATTGTTCAGTTCTTTAGAAGACAAACATCCATCTAACTGTAAAATGTAACACACTGAATGTTTAAAAAGGATTTTAAATGAAATAAATACGTACAGCACAAACACTCAGTTTCAGGTACTGTTTAATTTGTAAGGGCAACATTAATGGGCATCATGAATTTTAAAAAGTGGGGTTTTTTTTTACCGTCGCGTTTCACAGCAAATGTTCCTTATGTTATGGCACTAGTTCATACTTGTTTTTTCATCTCGGAGAACTGTGTCTTGAATGTGAAAAGTGGGAAATTTCACATCAGCCTGAGCTTTGGCTTCACACAGCAGTGTAACTGAGAGAAGAGAAAACCACTGAATGTCCAGTGTATCACTGAGAGTGAGCCTGGTGGCACTGGTGGGAAAAAACACTAAAATACCACAGCAACTAGAGTGTGAAGGTTTATAAAAATAAAACTGAATGTTTTGTAGGAAATTTCCCTTTTAGACAGTTTGTTTTGGGTTTTTTGTAACAAGGGGATTCCTTGGGAGCAGGGAAACCGGGGAATCCAGAGTCTGGATCTGATGCTGAGTGAAGCCTTTTGTGTCAGGAGAGAAATTAAGATTAAAAATCTCCTGAAAGGCCTCAGGGGAACAATAAACCCCGGGTTTACTTTACTCTCAATCAAATCTTTTTCAGGAAACTGAACTCAACAACAAGCTGTGGATAAAATGTCAATCAATATATTGATGTATCATTATAATGCTGTAACATTTCATGCGATACTGTTTCCTTAAAGAACATCCTCAGCTGACTTTGTTTCCTTTGAATCAAAGTGGTTATAAAAAAAAAATCTCATCCTAATAAAGTTTCCATGGGAATCAAAATTTAGGAAAACATTTCCCATCTATTGACTCTACCGCTGCCTCAGCAAGCAGACCTTAAATCTGTTCCATGGAAGTTTTTCTAAGTTTGCATAATTTTTCTAAAAAAAAGTGTTCTTACCTGCAGCAGTTTGGTAGAAATGCGCAGAAAAATCTTATCTTACCTCAACTGCAGAGAACGACACAGGTGAGCTGTTTTGAAGTCGTCCATGTTACTCTCTCTACTGCCAACACACTGGAGCAGAGAGCAAAGCAGAGTAACCTGACATTCATGACGCTCCTCCTCTGACGAACCAGTGTGTGTGTCTGTGTGAGAGAGACAGAGAGAGAGTTTGTTTGTGTGTTAGAAATACAGACGGACAGAGTAGGGAGGGGTTTGTGGGTGCCATTAGTGACTGTGGTGCTGAATCCCTCAAGCTAGGGTCGCAAGTTTCAGTAAGCAGGAGATGGAGACGGACGGAGAGAGAAAGAGAGATGTTTGTTTCAGGACCGTGGCGAACACTGGCCTCTGCGGCACAAACACAACATATTCTCCAGAGCTGTAGGCAATCAAGTGGAGAGAAGTATGAATGGCTGTAGCATGAGATAAAATGGTAAAGCACTATTAAAAAAAAGAGGACAAAGAGAGAGATTCGCTCTGTTACTCTGTTGCTGCAGGACGCTAACCTTTCAGACTGTTGTTTTGACCTTTTAACCAAACTGGTGACGCAGACTGCCCCAGTTGGTGGATGACCTTACTTTGATGGAATTACCACTGAGGATAATGGTCCCTCTCCACAAAACAATACAGTAAATGAAACAAGGACCGTGCTATCAAATAAACCAGAGTCCTGCATGTAACATAATTGCTATGAGAAGATATCAGATGATTTATTGTAGTTGTCCCGTCCGGACTTCGAGCACAGCCACAGAACACTTCAAATTCTGAGTAACATCACAGATGTATTTTTTGTTTGTTTGTTGTTATTTTTACAGTTATATCTTTGAAAACTGCAGTGGTAAGGACATAAGCTCCACCTCTACTATTTCTTCATTTGTCAAGAACACAAATCAATATCATTGTCTGTCTGTCTGTCTGTCTGTCTGCACTTGGGTGTGTTTGGTTTCCTGTCTCCTATAAGCTGATTTCTCCAGCTTCAAAGAAACTCTGGCATGTCTTATTATCTTGAGTCATTTTAAATATTAAAAAAATATATATACGGCGATCTGTATGGATCATTTCTGGAGGACATGGGCACAGAAAAAATGGAGTTGATGGATATTTGCTAAGACATGTTCAATCTTCTGACATCTTTTACAGCAATAACTAATTTCCACAAAAAGCAGATCTTAAAGAGGATGTGTAGGCTAATGCTCATTTCCAGCACCATAATATTATCCTTGGCCTCAACTAGAGCAGCTTTGCATGAGTTACAGCTCAAAATAATCCTTTTCTTACTTGTACAGTGGACTTTAGTGCACCTCAGGTCATCAGCTGTCTGAAACAAGTCATTTTAGTTCCCATCTCATTCCCTTTAAGATAGCTTGTTTGTAATTGGCTGTCATTGACAAACAGAAGGTTTGTCAGTGGCAGGTAGGTGGGGTTTTTTATGGCCGGAGTTGTGTGGCTGAGATGACCATATTAGGGATATCTTCACTCTGAATAAATTATATCTAAGATAGAAAAAAAATGGTGAAACAGAGCCTTTAGAGCTGTCTGATAAATTTCCAACTATCATACGGATGGTTGGAAAAAGACTCAAGTAAAAGCACGAAATACAAACATTTATCAATTTTTATTTTTGTATTAATTTCAATACAAATTTTGAGTAACCTTTTTATGTCACTAGTGTTAATAATATTTCATCTTTATTTAAAGACTTTGTTTTTCATTATGACCTGAATATAAACAGAGACGTAATAATAAGGAAAATATTATTTGTAACTATACCTGCACATTTTTAAACAGTGCACTGATTTTTCTGATTTGAAAAAACTGATGAAGACTGAAACATTCAATTCAATTTTTTTTTTAAATATAGCATCACAAGAACAGTTGCCTCAAGTTGTAAGTAAAAGGCCCTGCAACAATACGGTGAAAACAGAGAAAACTCCAACAATCATATGACCCCTTGTATGAGCAAGTGCTTTAGAGGCAGCGGGAAGGAAAAAAACCCTTTTAACAGGAAGAAATCTCCAGCAGAATGGCTATCTGCCATGACCAGTTGGGGTTAGGGGAGGAACACAGGACAAAGACATGCGGTGGAAGACAGCAAGAGGTTAAAAATAACTAATAATCAAAAGCAGTGAGGTGTATAAACACATAGTGAGTGAAAAATGTGGCATTTAATTTAATTTACATTAAAAAAAAACTGAGTTAGCATCAAATGCTAGCTTGATAATATCAACTAATGATTAGAAACGACACGTAATTGAAAACAGTTAATCGACATTTATTGACATGCTGGGCTTGGAGAGCAATACATAAGAAGATAACACTTTCACACATGTGCAGTAAACACACTGCTCAAAAATGTAAAGGAAGACAGAAGACCTCAACAGGGAAAAAAAAATAATGCTGAATATCAGTACTGATATGGACTGGGTGATGTGAAAGTGTTTGCAAAACTTGGCACATTTACATACGCTTAGAACATTGTTCTGTTGTGGCATCTTGGACTAGAACTGGGCTAACTTTGTGTTGTGTGTTTTTAACTAAGATGATCTAACATCCAGTCCTGTGAAAAACTAAGTACACCCAATGATTCAGTAGCTGGTAGAACTGCCTTCAGCAATAATGACTTGAATTAGTGGTTTTCTGGATGACTTTATTAGCCTCTCCAGTCACAGCGGAGGAATTTTGGGCCACTCTTCTTTGCAGTGTTGCTTCAGTTCATTGAGGTTTGCGGGCATTAGTTCATGCACAGCGCAGCATTCCAATGAGGTGAATTTACTGTGACATCCACTCATGGGACAGTTGTGTCATTTTATTAAAACACACCTGCACATCAGGCTGCACATCAGTGAAGCGCCAAAACTTCTGTTTTTATAGACGTGGTCAGACAAGCTGATGATCAGTTAATTTTATTTGATTAGCAAAACGTGGCTACTACTTACCAACTTAATTCCTTAATCCAATGAAAATGTACTTAGGACTGCATAGAGCCCTAAAAAACTTACATATGTAGACTACAATAGAAAGGTATTGATCTTTTCCCCTAACACTGGGCAAAACTATCATGATGTGTGGGTAATTTGGACCTGAAATACAGACTTGAAATCAACCTTAATTAACAGGAAACGATCCTTTATTTGGGTGCAGCAGAAAATCCGACAGGCAGCTGAAAACGTAATCCATAAATCTTTTTTAAAAAGTGGGAAGGGGGGTTAAACAGAGCACAAACAAAACAGTAACAATATGACTCAATAAGTAACTGATACAAACTGAGGCCTTAAATACATGCACGAGGTAATCAAGGGAAGCAGACACAGGTGAAACTAATTAACAAGTCGAGGAAGTAAAACCTTACATACCTTACATACTTGTACGTACATATTAAATAAAAACAAATAAATAAATAAAAATCTTGGTGCATTTTACTGTATATTGTAACCATTTGTACATAGTCTAGTATTCTTGCTTGTCTGTGTCTTCATTCAAAAGCCCAATATTCTTTCATGAAGTATACATGTATGAAAGGAGGACAGAAAGAAACCATAGTGGATCTGCTGCTTTAGAGCATATGATATATATTATTACATTAACAGCATGTGTGATAAAAGCTACATACATTGTCCTTTCCTTCTCTCGCCAGTTCCCAAACTTCTAAAAACGTGAACCTTGCTGTGAACCACTCGTGTATGCAGTGAAAGAACAGAAAACAATGAGGCTCCTCTCTCTCCTCGCCTCTTCACACTATGAAGAAAAGCTCCGAGGCAGCAGGAAAATGAGGTCATCTAGTTGGACTCGCAGTAGCTATTTGAATGGAGAGGGGTCACACACAATACCATGCATTTTCTGCAATTTTACTGCTGCATTCAGCTCATAGCAAAGATGCAGAATGTATGTTTTAAAAGTCTAACGGACTCGTGATCTCTGGTTAATTGCATGCTGCCTCGTGTGCTAATAGCATAATGTTCATCATGATCCGCGGACATTTACTGTAAGTCTTCACCAAGCCCCGAGCAAATCGTGACTTTCTAATCTCCTCTGCTGATTCATTAAAGAATGGCTATAATTCATCAGTGCGTTTGGGCACAGTTGGGATTTGGGCCACTTGGATTATTGTCAAGCGCTGGCACTGATATGACCTGTACATAAATTAGTGCTGGATTGCATATCTTGTTCTTTACCACTAGAGCCAATCACAAGCTCTGTGATTGGCTCTAGTGGTACACACAAGATGTCCTAAAACAAATAAATGCTTCACGAATTTAGGAGCTCTTCCCTGTCTCCTCAAAGTATGATCAGATCCCTCAAACACGTGTCCATGATTAGTTCGTGTGAGACTAGAAAAGAAAACAAAATGACAGCAAAATGTAATATTAAGAATCACACGTGTCATTCGGTTTTACCGCAGAGATTTCTCTTCTGGCTATAGGATATTTTTTGGATCACGATGGAGGAGCATGTGACTCTTATTGTACAAAAGCCTTTTATCGTTTCTTGTGTTTGAGAATTCTGGAAATATCTTCTGAAGGCTTTGCACTGTGGGGCTGTTATTGTAGCAAGAGAAGCAGAAACTTCTCAGATAAATATCAGTTCAGAACTTCCAACGTGTCAGCAGCATGTAAACACAGAATATATGAAATAAATGATGGGAATATTCAGGCTCCATGCTCACAGCTGCTGTTGACTTATTCCAACATTAAAGTCTGTCACTGCCCCATTGTTGCTGAGTTTGGTTCCTGCTTTGATTTTATTTTTGCATTCTTGTGTTTACTGTGGCTTGCTTCCCTCTATCTTGTCATCATGTGCTTTTGTCCTCTGTTTTCCCCTGTCTTAGTCAACTTGTGTCAGTGTTGGTTAAGGTTTGTCTCACGTGTCTTGCTCTTGTTTTACTCCCCTGATCATATCCCCTGGCCTCCTTAAACCTTTCTTATTTCTCTAATTTGTGCCTCCCATGTCTGCTTCGGCCTCCTGCCTGTGAACTGGAAATAAAACTTTCATATTAGAGGATGTCTCAGTTCCTAAAATGCATCAGGAAGACAGAGGAGGGATGAGGCTTGCCAGAGGAGCTGTAATTGAGGGTGCATAGGTGTATCCTTTGTAGAAGTGTTTTTACCTTCAATATGTGAAAGAGGTCCTGTACAAATCCCATATTTTATTCACATTAGAAAATATGAAACATACCAAATGTTTAAAAGGAGAAAATGTACAATTTTAAGAAAAAAAAATACAGTGCTTGAGAATTTGATGGTGGAAACACGACTCAAAGACGTTGGGACAGGGCCATGTTTGCTACTGTGTATGTGCATCCCCTCTTCTTTTAACAAGAGCCTGTAAACAGCTGGGAACTGAGGAGACCAGCTGCTGGACTTCTGGGAGAGGAATGCTGTCCCATTTCTGTGTGATGTAGGATTATAACTGTCAACAGTCCTGGATCTTCTTTGTTGTGTTTTTTATTTCAAGAGGGGCCAAGTGTTATCAGTTGGTAAAAGGTCTTGACTCCAGGCAGGTCAGGTTCTAATAGTTCCAGTATGCAGTTTAGCATTGTCTTCCTGAAATATGGAAGGCCTTCTCTGAAAAAGACACTGTCTGAATGAGACCATAATTTGATCCAAAAACCTGTATATACCTTTCAGGCACCGATGGTGCCTTTCCAGGTGTGTAAATTGCCAGTTCCCTAGGCACTAATACACCCCCATGTCATCAGAGATGCAGGCTTTGGACTGAGCACTGATAAAAGGTGGATGGTCTCTCTACTCTTTAGTCCAGAGGACACAGCATCCACGTTTTCCCAAAAAATATTTAAAATTATGATTCATCTGACCACAGAACAGTTTCCACTTTGCCTCAGTCCATTATGAATGAAATTTGGCCCAGAGAAGACAGCTGTGCTTCTGGATCTTCTTCATTACATGACAGAGCTTTAAACTGTATTTGTAGATGGCACGGTGAACTTTGTTCAAAGACAGTGATTTCTGGAATGATTACAGGCATCCAGTATTGATTTGGGGTTTTGACCCTTGCACACAGGGATTTCTCCAGATTCTCTGAAATGTTTGACATTATTATGTACTGCAGATAATGAGATAATTCATTAAGGAGCATTATTCTGAAATTCTTTGCGGGTTGGTGAACATCTGCCCATCTTTTCTTCTGAGAAATTCTTTCTCTCTAAAAGGAACTCTTTCTATAACCAGTCATGTTACTGACCTGTTGCCAGTTAACATAATTAACTGAAAAATCTTCCTCCAGTTGTTTTAGTACCACCTACTTGTCCAATCTTTTGTTGCCACACCTCAACTTTTGTTTTGTTGCTGTCATCAAATTCAAAACAAGCTAATATTTTTCATTAGGTCGTAAAGAAAATCTCATTTGAAACATTTGATGTTTTCTTTATTCTACTGTGAATAAAATATTGGTGTATGAGACTTGTAAATCAGAAATCAGAAAGGGTTTTATTGCCAAATGTTGAGCAGATTTACAACATTTGGAAATTTCTGCGGTACTTTGTGCGAGACATACGATAAGACAAACATTTAAATAAAAATAAAAAGTGCTAAGCAGATTGAAGCTGGGTGCTTCCTGAAGTCCACAATAATCTCCACTGTCTTCTGGGCGTTCAGCACCAGGTTGTTGCGGCTGCACCAGGACACCAGACGTTCAGCCTCCATCCTGTAGGCGGACTCATCCCCGTCCGAGATGAGTCCAATAACGGTGGTGTCATCTGCAAACTTAATTAGCTTGACAGACTGGTGGTTGGAGGTGCAGCAGTTGGTGTATAGGGAGAAGAGCAGAGGAGAAAGAACACAGCCCTGAGGGGAGCCGGTGCTGATGGTCCGGGAGTCCGAGACAATTCTTCCCCAGCCTCACATGTTGCTTCCTGTCCGTCAGGAAGTCAGTGATCCACCGGCAGATGGGATCAGGCACGTTCATCTGGGAAAGCTTGCCTTGGAGGA
>VVHJ01041248.1:0-11977 GCA_015107715.1 Tylochromis polylepis | reverse complement strand
CAGAGCCCAAGCCATGCGTTGAGGTGAGCCCGACTATATCTAGCCGGTACCTCTCAACCTCACGTACCAACTCATGCTCCTTCCCCACCAGAGAGGTGACATTCCATGTCCCAATTGCCAGTCTTGGTAGCCGGGGATCGGTCCGCCAGGGCCTCCGCTCCTGGCCGCCGCCCGACTCACACTGCACCTGGCCCCTACGGCACTTCCTGCGGGTGGTGGGCCTGCGGGAAGATGGGCCCATGTCCCTTTTTTGAGCTGTGCCCGGCCAGGCCCCATGGACTAAGGCCCGGCCACCAGACGCTCGCCCTCGGGCACCCTCCCCGGGCCTGGCTCCAGGGCGAGGCCCCGGTAACCCTATCCCGGGCAGGGTAAACTGTTCCCTTGATGTTTCTTTCATAGGGGTCAGCCTTGTTTCCCCTCGTGTTTTATTCCATCATGTTTATCCATGTTTCCCCAGCCCGTCATGTCTGTGTTCTCCCTCATGTCCCCTCGCTCCCTCTCGTCTGCCTCTCCACTCCCGCATCATGTTTCCTGTTTTATTGTGAAGGTCTCGTGTTTCCATGTTTGTTGTGTTCAGTTAGCCTTCCCTGTCTCATTATGGTAATTCATGTCAGCTGTGTTCCCCGTGTGTCTTCCCTCGTTATCCTTCCGTGTATTTATGTCAGCATCTCCGCATCCTCCCTCATAGCTGTGTGTCGCTCCTTGTGTTTCCCCGTGTGATTTAGATTCCCCAGTTTAGTTTTGTATCTCTTCTTTTTCATCTGTCAGCAATAAAGCTATTTTTTGAGTTTAAGTCCCAGTTCTGTGTAAGAAGCAGTTGAACAGGTATGCCTAATAAAGTGGGCAGTAAGTGCATCTATCTCCTTGTAGATAGATAATATTCCAGAGCACTGTAATGGACCACAGCTGTGTTACAATCCCATCTAGTATTGTTTTTGGTTTTCCGTTTTTATTTTTTGCATTGGGAAGATTTCTCACCTTTGGTCTGGGCGCAGGCGCGTGTCGGTAGGAGGCAGAAGAGGCTTCAAGTCTGGCGGGAGTTCATTCAACTCCATGGCAAAGCTGGAGAAGCCATAGTACAGCAAGTAATCCTTTGGCTGTGGATCTGTGGGGTGATAGAAGCCTCTTAGGTGAACTGAGGCACAAACGTGACACTAGGCTTTATCTTGATTAGCTATTTTGGCCGAAAGAGTACCTAATCATCTCACTTAACCTGCATTTAAACTTCTAACGAGAAGTTTTTGCAACCAACACGTGACTCAGACTAAAAAAAAAATGATGGTCAGATTTACGGATGAGGACAAACTAAAGAGATAACATTTGAGGAAGCATGTCTTATTTACTGAGGACTCACTTGGCTTCCAGATGCATTTTGGAGTCGGCAGAGTGTCACAAAAGATGCCTTCATGCCACAGACCTCCAAACCGGTGAATGGCACTCCCACTTTGGTCCAGCACCACGCCCTGAACCTCATTCTTATTCGTGTCTGAACCCCAATAACGAGACTGCGGCAGAAGAAAAACTCATCAATCATGCATCTAAGGAGTGTAAGACAAGAGCGCTGAGTGGTCACTCACCTTGACAAAAGTAATCTTGCATGTGCAGATGTTACTTTTGAGGTTTTTGATGATGACCTCTCCGTAATGCTCCAGATATCGCTGCTGGCTGAAGACGTTATGGATGCAGGTCACTACTTTGTTCCACTCATAGTGATCACCATACCTGAGGAAAACGCATAAATGCAGAATATTTGGTCATCACTGACACAGATGGTCAATTTTAAATAAAAAAAGATGGCAAGATTATGATTGCAGCTTTTCAAAGGTGAGGATTCATACTTTTATTTGGGCTTCTTAAGGTTTTGAACACGTGCCATTTAAAGAAATCACAGTTTCCAGCAGCGACTCTGTCATGGTCCTGGGTCTGTTGACCCAGCGTTTCTGGTTTTCTTGTGTTTTTTGGCATTTTGCATTATGTTAAGTCTATTCTATGTTGATTCTATAAATATCTAGGTTATTCTGTTTAGCTTTTGTTTATTAGCTTTCCCCTTGTGCCTTTGCCCTTGGTGTCTCCCTCTGTGTGTTTGTGCTTATGAGTTCTTGTCCCTTGTTCCCCTCCTTGTGTTTTATTTCCTTCATGTTTATTCAGGTCTCCCCAGCTTGTCATGTCTGTGTTCTCCCTCGTGTCCCCTCGCTCCCTCTCATTTGCCTCTCCTCCACTCCCGCATCATGTTTCCTGTTTTATTGTGAAGGTCTTGTGTTTCCATGTTTGTTGTGTTCAGTTGAGCTTTCCCTGTCTCGTTCTAGTTAATTCACGTCAGCTGTGTTCCATGTGTCCTCACTCCCCTCGTTAGCCCTCTTGTATTTAGTGTCTGTGTCTTCCTGTTCTTGTTGTCACGTCCTCCCTCATGGCTGTGTTTCTCTGCATCAGTTATGTTTAGTTTTTCCCAGTATAGTTTTGTATCACCTCCACGCCTGCAATAAAGTAGTGTTTTTGAGTTATTCCACGTCTCCATGAGTCTGCATTTGGGTCCTTCCCTGCCTGCACACAGCCGGATTGTGACAGACTCTGAGTTTAGACACAGCAGAGGAGTCCACAGTGTCTAGGCTCATAAGGTATTCAGCGGTATGACCAAGTGTGTGATTGATTTTTTTTTTTTTTTTTTTGTCTTTTAAGGCATTCACAGGGTTATCTAATGTGAAATTTTTCTCCTGCCAATACAAAGCTTGACAAACATTCTGAGATGTGACCCTGAGGGTGAACCACCTGAACTATGACACCTCAGATGGTGTGCCAGGTCAGTGTATTGGGATCACTTTCTTTGCAAAGGCAAAACTATTGCTGTTCACTGAATACTCTATTCATTCCATTTTCTGGCTAAATTATTGTCCCTAAAATGGAATTTTAGTTGGAAAGCCACTATTCTGACACAGTGGGAAAGATGCAGATGTGCTGATTTAAGTGGTCAGATCACTGGTAGCGTCACAAAAAGAACCTTGTGGAGTTGCTAATCCCCACCTGGAAGTGGGTAGCATCCAGATGTCTAAGTCGCACCTTTGCATTTTATATCAGGAGTTTGACAACATTTTAATTGCATCTCATTTTAGCTGAACATTTAATCTACCAACAGATTCACCAGATATCAGTAATCACTGGTTGGGTTCTTTTATAATATGCCAGCCAGAGAGATTTTTTTAAAATCAATCGTCAAACAGAGGAAAAATTGAAAATAAAGCTAGACCGTTTACCTCGGCAGAGTCACATTTACCATTCCTGTTGGCAGGATCTCCAGCGACTTCCCCCAGAATTTATTTTTCCATCGCTGGTCTGTTCAGATATAAGAAAGTATTGGTGACACTATACCACATGCATTCTTTCTAAAAGCATTTTAAAGACAGAAACGGCTATGATTACAACAGATAACGAGAGTGTGCTGGTTTGATAAAAGAAATTGTTCACCTTGCCAGAAGGAGAAGTTCTCTGAGTCTGCATGGCAGGCAGAGATGGGAGGATGGTGGCAGACCTGGGGAAGTACAAAGAATTCATCACGAAATTATCTTTCACTATTTCATCCTCAACAAAGAAACTAAGTTCCCAAGTTTAAAAAAAGAAAGAAGGTAATATTCTGTCTGTTTAATAAATCTTCCTCATTAGACCAACAGGTTTACCTGCAGCAGTTTTACCTGCATGCACTACAAACCTAATCCTATTCCACCGACACTTTGCCACCAACCAATCTAGAGCTGGTTCCATGCATTCAATCCAAAAAAATCAAAAATTGACAACCCAGACAAAAGTCTCTCCCACAATTTTCTTACTATTGAAATTACCCAGATTTCTAATTCAGATTCAGATTGCTAATTAACACTGTTGAATATGTGGTTCTCAAAAGGCACCAAGGCAGAACTAATGCCACACGAGCACTAGTATCAGTATCACGTTGGTGGAAAAGAGGTGTTTGCCTTTAATTTGCTGCACTTCGTGGTATCAGTCGTCTTTGAAGAGAGTGTTTTCCAAATGGTGTGACCTGAGGCAAGTCTAGGTTTGCGTTGGGATTTTGTATCAACTATATAATTAACCATACAATGCTTAACAAATTTATTAGATTTTTCAAAAACTTTTAGAAATATTTCAGAGATCTGTCAAAAACCTGTTTAAAAGTAAAAATTATGCTGTTATTGATAGGCTTAGACAAACTGAATGCATTTTTTATAACCAAATTTAACCTGGCACACTGGACTTCTCTAAATTAAAAAGATAATCATTTGCTCTACTAACAGCCTAAATTACCTAAGAGTATCCATCTTAATTCATCTTTTCCTACTTTATCTTTCCTATAGCTATTCAGCTGTATAAATATCCCCTCTAGGTAACTGAGTAGTTTCCATATGTAAATTTAAGATAACCATAAAACACCCGATTAAGATACCTGCTCACTGATGAGGCGGAAACCCCGGTCCGCTCTCATACACTCGTAGGTCTCCCCCAGAATCGGGTTAACAGGCTTGTAGCGGTTTCTGAACGTCGCAGTGGAGTAGCCAGAGATGGCGAAGGCAGCGATGTAAACCTAAACAAGATAAAACGCAAAATATAAAGGGTCGCTTTATTTATCTCCAAGTAACATAATTTTATTTAGTTATTGCTTTTTATGCTATATTTTTCTTTGTCTTACAGTTTTAAATATTTCCCCTTTTAAGGTCATCTCCTTGTGCATCTCTGGATCACTTTGAAGGCCCCTGCTACACCAGTTCATACCTGTAAGTCCTGTTCTAACCACCTGCACTTGTGCATGCTGGATCCACCCCACTCTGTCAAAATTTCATTTTGGGTAACTGACCGAAAGTCAGATTTGATGAGTAGAGTAGGTGATATACAAAGCTTGTGTTTATGTGGAAAATACCAGTACATAGTGAAGTGAGAGTTTTGACTTAGGTCACTTAGGTGTGAGAAAGCCGAGGGCTGTTTTTTTTTTGTGTGTGTGTGTGTGTGTGTGTGTGTGTGTGTGTGTGTGTTTTGTTTTTTAATAGACTGTTATGCAGCCAGAAGTCTTTTTGTAAACAGAAGAGCCACCTCCTGCTGTCCACTACAAAGAATGCAGTGTTAAGGCACTTCCTCTAATCTTTCATAGACACACAATGAGCTGGATGTGTATCTTGTGGTATGTTATCAACTCGTTTTTCAGCAACAATTCCATCCTTGATACAGAACGTGAAAGTGTGGACAGACTTACCATCCTCTGGTAGGGGTCTGGTGTGTTGTTGGCAGTATCCAGCAGCTCACTGTACTCCAGCTCTTCACACAGCCTCTGCAGCAGGTTTATGGGCTCATTGAGAACAGCTGGCATGGACACTCGAGCCAAGTCTTTACCTGTGAAGCAACAAAACAGAGGCCTCTGAAAACTGCCAGAAAGACTCTTTTCTTGCCTTTTATCAATTCAAGTACAAGTCTGTATTTCTGGTTCTTACCTATGTTATTATAGAGGATGGCCACGAGCCCCACGTGGCTATTGTCAGGACAATGAACAGGCAGTTTTGTTCGATGTCCAGTGCTCTTGGGAACAATACTGTTGGGAGTCCTGGAAATGCTGGCACGGTACTTCCGGGTAGCTGATGCTGCAAGGTTGGTTAAAGAAAATAATATTATTATTATCAAGAATAAAAGTACGGCTGGATGTTTCTATTCAGGCAATAACAAGAATAAGTCTGCGCCAGTGCCAGTGGTTTTGAGGTTCTAATTAGTGTGAAGTGTTGTTTCAGTTAGTACAATATTCACATCAAAAATATAATGGAGTAGATGCAGAAAGAAAGATGGGTAGAACTATTCAACAAAGTGCATTAAAGCTATTTTATTTTTTTTATTTTTTTTTTTTAGGATATTTAAAAAAAACACTGATTTTTATACACTTTAAACCCTGGTCACTGATACTGGTGTACCCACTGTGTCCTTCCTCCGGCTCAGAATTGGTGGTGCTTCCATCACTAAGTCCGGATTCATCAGACACCTCAGAGGAGCTGCCCCACAGGATGTCATCACTGGCATCAAAATATTCTGCAGCCGAGTCCGCCAGCGAAGGAGGTCCTTGGGATGAACGCCTCACTGCCTCAGGCTGGCACCGGAGGAAGAGAAACGGGAATGAACAAAAAAAAAAAATCAGCCATCAAGTTTTTTGTTTTTTAAAAAAAGGAAAAAAAAAAACCCACAGGTTAAAGTGTGCCAAAGAGTCCAGATGAGAAATCTAACCTGAGCTAATGTGTTAGACTGGTGCATGTTGTTAGCGTCCCAGACTGCCTGCAGCTTCTGCCTCTCCTGGGACAGAGTCTCATGCACCGACTTCAGAGAGTTAAGCACTAAAGGAACATTAAACAACAGTTTCTGTTGAACAGGAAGATATCTGTGGCATTTACATATTTTGCAATAAAGGGATTCCCAGGATAAATATGCTCAAATTAACTTTTGTCTACCAGTGTGTGTGTGTACAGTAGACGGCATATGTGTGTTGATATGTTTCTCTGACCTCGTTGAGACATAGCGCAGATGTCCTGCTGAATTTTCTTCCCTTCTGGCGAATTGACCGTGGAAGGGGAGAGCTGAGAGTAGACGTAGTCAGGGATACACGGGACTGATGCACCGAGGTGGGCCGAGTTGCTCAGGTGACTGGAGGACAGCTGTGAGGTGAACAGAGAAAGGACTGTTGTTGATTCTATCTTTGTGTGAGTAGACGTCACTGTTGTGTTGTGTTATCCAGCACAGGTTTAACCAGCACTATGAAGGGAGGTCCCAGTGTTTATACCATGCAGGGAATGGGAATGCACCACCAACATACAGAGATCTTCACAAATCTTACTAGTTCTGCTGGGTGTGGGAGTCCCGTTTTACTGCCCATCTCAGGTTTGTGCTTACAAAACATCTGAGAATATCCAAATTATCTTTTGGTCTATTTGGGACATCGGCAGCTATATTTGGATCACCCGATAGGCTTTTGAGAGGGGGGGGGGGGGAAATTCAGCGTTGTGTTTGCATGTCACTTTTAGGCCTCTTTGGGCTTATGAAGACCTCTAATGTTAGGGGTTAACGGAGACTACAAAAGCACCTACAACGGAGTGGAAAGAATAGTTTGATATTAGTGAAATGTGTGCTCTTTTAGATGAGTTGGATGAGTAGACTTCTGTTTTTTGTCTGCGCTGCCATTGCTGTCTTCACCTGCTGTTCATTTCTTACACCTGTCTCTCATTTCCCGATATAAGTCTTGTTACCTAATAGTCCCCAGTGTATATGTAGTCCTTTTTTCCTCTGTCCTTTTCCTTGTCTGATTGTCTGTGATTATGTGGATTTCTCACATCAGGGTTTTGCATTATTCTGGAATTAGTTTTTTCGGCTGTTAATAAAGCTTGCTTTTTGTTTCTCTGAGCCTATATGTCTACATTGACATGTATATGTAAAAACTACAATAAAATCTGTGGCTTTTGGGTCTTGAACGTGATGTTAATTAGTTAAGATGTTTGCTGAGTTGCACCGAATTTTCATTATTGTTATTAAATATACCTGTGCTTCTGGCTAATACAAAGACACGGCTAAGAGTGTAATCTATAAAATTACAGCAGTCTAATCAGAGCCATAGTAATGTCTTAAATGTGGATGTCTACTACCACAGTCCTGCAGGTTTTCTGTCTTACAAGCCACTTGCAAATGTGTTAATTTGGCATTTTATATTTGGATCACTTCCTGTTGTTTGGCAAGAAAGAAAACCTGCAAAGCTGCAGAATTAGACAGCTGACAGTGTTGGAGACAGGAAAAGCAGATTTTCTGTAAACAAGTTTGTTTCTACATATTACAATCATGCCATTGTTATGGGGTTTTTTTTGTGCAAAACAGTTGATTACATTGTAGCCTAGGTTCTCTGAGTGGAGAGGCTCTTTCTCCAGCTCCATGCCTCTAAGAAATATGTTCCAGTCAAGATTAACACAAGAAAGCACTCATTCATTGTGCTTATACAGCCACAGCACAACCACCATGGGTGGCATGTCTTCGGTCCCCGCTACCCACTGCATTTGTTGCTTTGAGCGACAGCGATGACATGACACGGTCACATCCATTTATGTTCACTGTTACAGCACAGGTAGCCGCTGCAGTATTCTCTTGAACGATTAGTGTCACCACTCAGTTAAAGCCTCCACATCAACGCTGGTGTAGAAGGAGAGGAAGCCAAACTAAACAACTCCTTTGCTGTGTCCCAAAACCTAGTTTGTGCCTCCTCCGTTGCTGCCGCCACTGGTAGAAACTGGAATTGGCTGGGCCGCGCTATGCATTCTGGGATAGGTTGGGTCACGTAGGATACACCTGACCCATCCTTCAAATCCGGGGAAATGAAGGACTCATTTGTCGCCTCCTTCGGAGCATCCTTGGAATTGGGACAGCCTTCGTCACGTCACTGTGACGTCATCGGCCTTCAAATGCGTCCTACATAGGAAGCGTCCTTGGTTTTGGGACACAGCTTTTCTGTGAATCTTTGAGCTTCTGTACTTATATCATTAAAAATGTTAGTAAAAACCGACACGATCATTCACAGTATGCCAGGTTACAAAAAGTCGAGAGGTGCACAAGCAGCACCTTAGTCCTCATATGTATGACTAAAGTATTCTCAGCAGAGTAGAGAATATGGGTTTCACTGGCAGTGCTGTTTACCTTTTTACCCTGAAAAAAAAAAGAAGCTTTCATGTCATTATTCATGAAGTTATAATTCATGGTTAGGAAGTCTGCTGTAGAGTGTGAATGAAGAACATTAAAGCATTTTTAAGCATGAAGTTGTCTCATGTACTAATAGTGACTCACCGATTTAGTAATCCCACGAATAGGCTTTGGATTAGATTAGAGAAAGGTCCCAAAATGTTACTGGAGAATTGGGATTTCATAAACCCAATATACTGATTCAATGTATGAATTCAAAAACCAAGATGTAGTATATGTCAAATTACTATTTAATTAATATTTAACATTTAACAATCTTGTTGATCGTGTCTTTTTTAAGAAAGGGAAGGTTACAGACCATTCTTACCATTCCCAGGGCCTCCACTCTGGACAGTGTCCGAGAATGACCCCATATCTTTCCTGATTTCGGCTTCTTCGGTTTCTCCAGTGACAGATTCTGCACCAAATGATTTATTTTCTTATGTGATTTTGCTGGCAACATAATGCAGTACAATATCTTTGAATGACCAGCCTATGTGCACCTGTATGCTGATGATCCGCTGCAGGTCTCCATTAGTAAAGGCCTGCCCCACCTCCAGCGCCTGCAGCCTCTGGATTAAGCGGTTTAGCTCAGAAAGGTCCAGATGACAACGGTTCAGCTCTGGCAGGAAATATCGAGGAAGCATTTTTTTTTTTTAACTAATCACACACACAAGACTCCTGCTGGCCACAGAGCTAATATACAGAAACAGTTGTTGCACTCTGAGTGCAAGAAAAAAAATCTTTTTCTTTAAATCTGGCGGACTGAGACAACAACTTGATGTTTAGCAAGTTTTATGCAGATGACTATCCCCTATTAAATGGTGTTAGCATTTTAACATGATTCCAGAAAATTCACCGAAAACAAAAAAGAAAACTTAACTATATTTTCCCCATATATTTTCTATATTTTCTAAACAGTAACGGGATGCAACAAAATACATTTAAGTACTCTTATTGTACTTTTATTGTACTCTTTCCTCAACTGCATTTACCTCACAGCTATAGTTACTTGCTATTTTTCATGCCTAAAGAATTTACATACAAAATGTAAGACATATAAAGTTTACAGTATACTTTGATGTAAATCAAACTATCCAACAGTACTGCATATACAAGCATTGCTTAAACAACTGCTCAGCTGATTAAATCATTATTAATGATTATTAATCGATATTAATTTTACTGTTCCAGCTTTTTCTTTTCAACATTTGTAATAATTGAGATGTGAACGTGATTTTAATAGATTTGACCAAACTCTGGATAATTGCATTGGGATTTTTCACCATTTTTATCAATCAGTAATTCAATGAACTGAGTAAATAACACTTGTCCTACTGGAACAGCTGGAAAAAATAGCTGTACCCCAACCAACCTCAAAAGCAAATATTAGTTAGAATTAATGCTCACGCAATAAATAATCTAATAATAATCATATAGGACATATTGGTCATTTTTAAGTCACATACTTTAAGTCTTCTTTTCTGTAAATACTATTTGTGGATGTTTTATATGAAGACTCAATTATATTATCAAAAAGAGAAAACCAAACTGAAGAACAGAGGATGTCGGGCAATATTACCTAATGCTGAAACTTGAAAACTGTAGTCGATAAACTGCCACTTTTAGAATCACCTATTCAGTTTTGTCTTTGCAGCTAGGACTATTAGACAAATACCTTGAACACAGGTGTCGGGTTTGTGGCTTTGTTGCAGCCAGGCAGACACCTTCGTGTTCACGGCTGTGTTAGCTGATGGCGGCACGCCTGACGCTCCAGCTGAATCCGCCATCCCCATGGCGCTCTGGTAAGATAGAGGCAAGAGAACAGTGGGTTACTCTCGGTGACCGGTAACGACTGTGGCTTTGAGTCTGACGTCGTTTTCTTACTCCATAATTACCAAATCTCCATTTCTCTGAGCTTCTTCAGTCGCAGTGGGAAGGGACAAAGTATGGAGGAAGCTGCTGTGAACATGAGCCGCCTCATTCTTCTTGTACAGGCGGTGAGCTTGTAGCTTGGTTACCCAGATGTAGAAGAGTTCATGACTCTTTGCCTTCATATGATACAGAATGTCCCCTGCATCCAGATCAATCCGATTTGATTTCTTGTTTATTGATATTACTGCGAGGCTAACATCTAGGGAGCCCTGGACTCTTCCCCTGGCCACCTGTCAAAAACAAAGTGATATGAAAGCCTGTTATAAAAATTATTTACTGACACTGAATAAATTAGACATCACATTAAAGAAGGAATTGGGTTGGAGGTGGTTTGCCAAGTGGCTTGTAGTAGAAGTAACAACTGTTGGCAGGCTAAAGCAACTTAAAAGATGTGCTCCATAAAGATTTGCCAATAGGATTTGTGACGTGGTTCAGCCATCGGCTGGCACTGACATCAACTGATTCCCCAAATGCCAATTTAAGAGGAAACTCCTCTCACCAGCTACTTCATTAGTTACACCTCTTTAACTGCTTATTAATGAAAATATCTAATCGCAGCACCAGCAACTGAATGCTTTTAGGAATGTAGACATGGTCAAGATGATCTGCTGAGGTTCAAACTGAGCATCAGAATGGAGACGAAAGATAATTTAAGCAACTCTGAACATTGTTGTTGGTGTCACACGGGTTGCCTGAATATTTCAGAAACTGCTGATCTACTGGGGGTATGGGCAGAACTTTGTGCCATCAGAAACTGAATTTGAATAAGTTATATTTGAATTTGATTCGCTCGGATTGAATCTGAATTGCTAAACTTGAATGAAAGCTTCTAAAACTGAATTTGAATTAGCCTAATTTGAAATCCAATGTATTGGTTTGAAAACGATCGTCACCAAACTGAAACTGAATTTTATATTTTGAAAATGAATTAATTTGCTTTGAAATTGTATTTAATCCTTTTTTAAATTCAGCGCGTGAATGCTTTCAGTTTCACTTCTCACCATTCAGTTTCAGTTCTACAATTCAATTCAGTTCTTAAATTCAGTTTTTGAGGTCTTACATCCGGGTCCTTCGAGAAAGCCACAGAGTAATGAGCGCCGATTAATAGAGCTACGTTGTACCTGCGGACCTACAGCATCTTGAGCTGGAGCGGGACACAGATTAAGTGTTCAGAAGTCATTCGTCATGTCAAATGACCAGAAGATAAACTTCCAGGTTGGTAATAAATGTATTACATGTATAAGAACAAGCATCATGTAAACAAATGATAGCCTAACAGTAACTGTTATGCTTATTGTAGCTGTTAGCTAAAAACGCT